>JAVJIF010015952.1:0-77319 GCA_038442645.1 Agave tequilana | reverse complement strand
GTAACTTCTCCCGAGGGTACTACAACTGAACATTATACCCTCTACAATACGTGTGTTGGACTTATTAAAAGTTTAACTCAACCTAACTAGTTGTATTATAAGAACATCATCATCATAGAGAACGAGTAGTAGCTACACATGCTATGAACATGATATAACTTATCTGGGTCAATGCTACACAGGAGCATCACTATTTCAGCTTGTTTTTACCGCATTAAACATTTTTCATGGGAATAGCATTAACAAGAAGATTGAGTTCTCCTGTCAGTGATTTCACCAATGGGTTTAATCTTATTTCCCTCGATGTATCTAGACCACACTCCTAGAAAAGCCTTTTATCAATGGGTAAACAATATTCTTGTCTGGATCCGTGAATCGTAGGGATCGTGCTATCTAGCTATAAGTAGTGTAGGAGTAGCAAACTCCGGAGGATTTTCATACCAAAGCTATGGGTCGCTCCGGGAAGGGTGCTCGCACTGATAAGAAAGGATGCTTGTACTGATTATTGGCGTCCCAGAGAGTCACACAGCTCCGTTGAGTAGTGGATCCGATGAGTGATGTTTGATCAAATGTGGGCTAAAAGCGAAGCCGAGGCTTTTCTCTTAGGCCCATGCGCTTGAGGCTTTCTTATTGGGATATTAGGCTTGTATGTGAACTCACCCCACGGGTAGAGAAGTGAAATCTTCAGGTATGCAGAATAAGAGTTATGAAGATTTGCAAAAAATAAATAAACTTCTAACATAGAAGTCTATAAATGGCAAACAAACCCCCCCCCCCCCCAAAACAAACACAAAAAAAGAAAAAAAAAAAACTCAGTAGGTTGTAAACGGTTGGAATGAAGGGTGTGTTTGTTTCGCCGTAAAACGCAAGTCGTAAAACTTTTTTTTCCATTTTTCGTTATTTGTTTCGCTGAAAAATAAGTTGCAAAATGCAACTCTTCTTTTCCCACTTGCAGTTGCTACAGTTAAATTGTGGTCATGTAAATCTCATTTTTACACTCACATTTTTCCCACTTGCAGTTGCTACAGTTAATTTTGTGGTCATGTAACTCTCACTTGTAGTACATTTACAATTCAAAACAGTTACTTGATAATTAATATGTAATTTAATATTATTAAATATTTAATATTTTAAATATTATTCAATTTCTTATTTAATTATTTAATTATTTTATATTTTAATCTTTGATTTTTTATTATTTTTAAAATTGTTTTAATACTTAATATTTTACTATTTTAATTTAATATTTTTATTTAATATTTTATTTAATATTTTATTATTTTTTATAATACTTATTTCATTTTTTATTATTTTATTTAGAGTTAATACTTTATTAATATAACAATATTATACTTTAATATAAAATTACCACATATTTAATTTTATTTTTTAATAAATAATTACTTTATTAACATCATAATATATTTATAATTATATTAATATTTTATTATGTTAATATTGTAACAATAATTCAGTATAATAATACTATAATGATAATTTATTATTAGATTATAATTTTTTTTTGCTTTGTTAATTTTATATTTCTATAATATTACAATAATATTATAATAAAATTTATATTATAATAATTTTCAAGTATTTTTAATATTATAATATTATAACTATATTTTATTATTTTTGTAAGATTTTTAATATTTATATTTTATTAGTATTCTTAAAATTTTATTAATGTTCTTTAGATTTTCTTAAAATTTTATATTATTTATTTAGTTAATATTTAGTAATATTTTACTATTTATACTAATATTTTATTAATATTATTGTTATAAATAAATTATTAAGATTATTAATTTTTTATCTCAAATTTATTAGTACAATTTAATTGCAATAGTATATTTAATTTAATAGCATTTATAATATTTAAATCACTGCTACAGTTAATTTTGTGGTCAACTTTTTCACTTACACTTTTACATTACCAACCAAACACCTTAAAACAAATATACTTTACCATTTACACTTTTACTTTATCAACCAAATACCGTAAAACACAATATACTTTTCCATTTACACTTCACTTTATCAACCAAACACCGTAAAACACAATATATTTCTCTACTACAGTTAATTTTTCATTCTCATTTTACGACTTACGACTTGCGACGTTTTGCAACGAAACAAACATGCCCGAAGTACAAGTCTGGGTACAAAAAAGATCTTTGGAGTGAGAAAAACACGTGCACTTGAGGTTTTTTTAATATGGAAGGGGCTGTTTGTTTCGCCGTAAAAGGCGTAAAAGTCCGTAATTTGTAAATGACTTACAACCCAATTATAACTACGACGTTTGTTTGGACCGTAATTCGTAAAAGACTTACGCAACTCAATTACCACTCACTTGCAACCCAATTACCACTCACAGCGCAGTTACAGTTAATTTTATGGTCATGCAAATTTGTATTATTTTTTTATGTTAATATTAAATTTTTAATATTTAACATTTTTAATATTTATTTGCAATATTAAAACTTTTTAAATCACCAAATAATTAATTTTGTGGTCAACTTTTTCACTTACGGCTTACACATTACGACAAGCAAACATCGTAAAATACAATACACTTTCTCACTTAAACTTTATATTACCAATCAAACACCGTAAAATTTACATGCACGTTAACTCATTTACAACTGTAAAAGACTTTACCAATTATGACTTACGAATTACAGCCAATTACGACAACCAAACAGACCCGAAGAGACCACATCTCCCTTTTGGCTCTCCCACTTGTGTGCAACCATCCGAGGATGCAATTCACCCAACCCATTTACAAATGTCTCAAGCTTGATATCTTTTTGTCATCCAACTTGTAAGCACAATATTGCCAGCCAGGATATATGGTGTCCTAAAGTTCTATTGTGCAAAAGATTTCAAAATTTTATTTTATGTATATGCTTCTTGGGTGCAAAGACAGTGGTGGATGTCATATGCTCTCATTTGAGCCACATTCAAGATTTTTAATTTTTTAAGTGTGACAAAAGCCTAACCATCAACGTTAGTACTAACCAGATTTTAGGCCCTGCAATGCACATGTAATTAAGGTTTATATTCTCACATTTTAAGCGCGATTTGTGACAATCTTTTTAGTTACTGTGTGGTCTTAATTTGAAGTGTGAAGTATTATGTTGCTTTGAATCTCATGGATGTGTAAATCATGCAAGTACATTAAATTAATAAACGTTCAAATGAATGACTAAGGTTTAATATGATAAATATCTTTAAATGATGGATGGTTAGGATTTAACAGAAGAACTTTAGACAACCAAATCTTAGTGAGACACCATAAATTCTGCATTAATTTTATATATATATATATATTATATATATATATATATATATATATAATATATATATATATATATTATATATATATATAGATACACACACACACATACATACACACACACACACATACACACACATATATATATATACACATACTACACACACATATATATTTTGAGAGAATAAATTTTACATAATATACTTTTCTGTTATTGCCACAACTCTTTTAGTTAGAATGCAAATTTGTTAATGACTTACCTTTGTGTCACATCCAATCAAAATCTAAGTTTACATTTACAAACTTTTAAGCCAGCTTGAAATCTAGCCATACTTTTGCATCTCTATTTCAAAAAAGAAGTGTGAAATAATAATAATAATGTAGAATTGTTAGGAATCTCTTTCTCAAAGAGAATTTTAAATAAAAAAAAGTAACATTTAGGCACTTCGCTACAACCCCTATGTTGAATCGTAATGAGAACAAAACTTAACTTCATAATTTTGTTCGGTTTAGCCACCTCTTTTTTTACAATAAAAATGTGCACCCACGTGTCAAGCATTGAAACATTCATCAACGGCGGAAGATGCAAATGCTTTTAAATAATCGCTTCAAAAAAAAAGGCGCTTCAAAAATGTCTTATTTCTGAGAACTGCGACTATAATCACAGTCCTCACAAAAATGTCTTATTTTTAGGGACTGCGATCAACAAATGATTGCAACACTAGTTCTGAGGACTGCGATCATGATCGTAGTCCTCGTGAAATGCACTATTTATAAGGACTGTAATCATGATCGTAGTCCTCACAAAAATATTATGCTCTTGAATCTTTATATGATTGCGATTATGATCGCAGTCCTCTTTATTAGGCCTCCATGTTCGTAATATTCAAAAAAATGTCTTATATTTAAGTCTTTAAGAGCACTGCGACCATTAATGCAGTCCTTGTTCTAAAAAAGGATTGTGATCATGATCACAGTTCTCATAAAATACCTTATTTTTGAGGTTTTGTGAGGATCGTGACCATGACTGCGATTGCAGTCCTCACAAAATGCCGACCGCTATCCCTTTCAACCCACACGACAACCTGATCGAGCAGATCGACCCGTGTTGAGGGGTGAGCAATGTCAGATCTAATAAGGAATGATATAAGAAATGAAATATATATACAAGTGGTGGTTGAAGAGTCAATTTTTGTTGATACAGATGAGACTGTACGAATCAAATTATAATACTAAGTTTTTTTCCTGATTATGAAGTAAAGTAGATAGCTGTAGCGAAAGATTTCTAATATTTATTAGTGAGGAATACACATACTTATCTCGAAAAAGAAGACTGAAAAGTTTTTTTTTTTTTCCATTAAAGAATAGAGTTATTTAAAGTAATTTTCTTTTTTCATTAAAGATTAGAGTCCTTTAGAAGCAGAGCAGAAAATCTATAAAGAAATGTACTTAAAAAAGAAATTTTAATAAATATTATTGTACACCAATTCTATTTTGTTGTGCCAAAGATATGAGTAACAATAACATAGACACTGACAGAGACAGATATGTTTGCAAGAAGAAGAATGCTGCACTCTGCAGCACACAACCTGGCTTCTAGGTCTTTATCTCTTTAGTTAACGTATGGTGCTTGGTTTTGAGCCTTTGAGGTGAATTGGCCTAGCAATTTGTTTTTGTAATTCAAGGCTATTTGTCAGAAACAAATGCTAGATGTTTTTCTCATATAGGGGGTGTTTGGATGCAAGGAAGTAGGCAGAACTAAGGAAATGAGAAAATATAATTGCTTACTTTTCTATCTATCTAAATATCGAAAAAGGAAAATAAGAAAACTCTTTTTCCTTTTCTCTTTTCTTTTTACACAACTATTTCCTCACTTCTAAAGTGCTACAGTTAATTTTGTGGTCATGTAAATCTCATTTATAATAAGTTGTAACACAAAACAGTTAATTTTTTGATCATGTAAATCTCACTTGCATTCTAATTACAGTCTATTTTTATTTTTCTTAATTAATTTTTATTTTAATATTATTTTGCGGTGAACTTTGTGGTCAACTTTTCCACTTTCATTTTCACATTACCATCCAAACACCAGAAAAGACATAACTTTCCAAATCACACTTCCTAATAACATCCAAACATCAGAAAACTACTAACTAATTCCCAAGTTTTAAAGGAAAATTACCAGTTCCTCACTTCCTTACTTCCTCACTTCCACGGTCCTCACTTCCACGGTCAACCAGGTAGTAAAGTAAAACCCATTTTCATTATTCTTTAAAGAAAAAAAAAAAAAAAAAGAGAGAAAAAACATTTTTCATTATTATTTCAATAAATTACCCAAAGTGGGACCTGACTTCTTGTCACCGCTACCCCACCCAACCCCAACCGACAAGCCCCATCATTCCAAGCCTTTCCATTTCAATGTTAATATATTTTCCTAAATATATTCTTTAAAATATAAGTATGCGTTTTAGGTTTCTTCACGTAACTGCCACGTCCCCATGTCATTATAATTGACCCGGCAAACGAAAGGGTGATGATGCTTGAGAGTTCGAGTTTTGATGGATGACTATTAGCTTGCTTGATGTAACGACTCTTGAACCCTTGAGGTTGGTGGTGTGCAATTTTGAGCCTTATGTTCCTTGCAAAGCTACCAAAATATCTATAAATTTAGGTCAAATGATAATTTTATTTCTCTAAGTTGATTTCTTACATATATATAATTTGTAAATTAATAACTTATATCCCTATTTTAAATATCGGTCGATACGGTCGAGATATCGTCCGATATCTCCTTTTTTGCTTGTTACCGATACGATATAGAAAAATCGTTCGCCATATCGTTTACAGTAAAAAACGGCCGATATTTGAAATATCAGCCAATAAATTGCACGATATTGGTCGATAAATCGTCCGATATATCACCCGATATGAAATAACTTATTTATTGGACGGCTGCGTGCAAATGTATATTGTTTTTTACTGTCTCTGCAAGCATATTACATCATTTTTATTAGGTAGATGATATGTATGACTCTAAACCAACTCTTTATTATCAATATTTCATTATATATAGTGTCCAATATGAACGCCCGATATGCGCGCGTATCCCCGATATCTCCCCCGATTCCGATATCCGACATCCGATATGAAAAACCCATCCGATACGATTCCGATATCCGATATTTAGAACCTTGATTTATATACATAATGTGCGACCATATAAGTGCAATTAATGATGCATGCTACTTACACTCATATGTTTTTACATACATAGAGAGATACTCTTATGTCCTTTAAAAAGATTTCAGTCTGAATCCTTCTCACTCAAACACAACACGCTGATATTCGAATACAAAATCTATTCTGTTGAAATTGATCTATATTATTTTAAGTATGTATAAACTAAAAATTAAATATTTTGAATACTTTTTATCTATCCATGAAGTGACGCAAAATAAACAGCTGAAAGTAACGATGAGTACGCCAAAATGAGGCTTAACTTTCTAGCTCTACGATTAAAAGAACATTATATGTTAAAAATTGAAATGCCTCTCTTTTGTCAAATAATTATATTTGCAAAAATATGAAAGCATCACCAATGATGCAACGATATCAGAATCTCAAGCTTGAAAGGTACATGTTCCTAAATTATAAAATTAATTTCAACACCCTCACCATGCCCCTTCGCAATACAAAAGGATTTCACTATTACTTCATTATTTAAAAAAAAGAATAAATAAAAAGAAAATAGGATAGAATATGTGGAGTATAGAAAACAACAGTGATATCTCTCCAATGCAACATTGTATGGGTGTTAGCTCCCTAACAAGGGAATTGGCCCACCGCATTATGTCATCTTGTCTCGACTAACTGTGTAAATAAAAATAATGGACAATGTTTTTTTGTAATCTGGATCTAGGCGAGATGTGATTTAGGGACTTTGTAAATTGAAAAAATAAAACATTGTTTTTATTGTGAATTTTAACGGATTCAACGTGCTAAAAAGAACATTTGAGGGGTTTATTTGTAAACATAACATGACGCTGAAAGTCAGGAGAGAGCGCACCTCATAGACAACCGATTGGTACGGTGCGGGGCCCACCGAGGCCACTTGACTTTTGGAAATTTGCTTGTGGCCCCACCGGCCCGACGGGCCACTGCTGGCGTGGAGCCTTCGAGCTGACCGACTGGTGTTCGTGACTACGAAGCCGCAGTATGACCGTCGCTTTCTTAATCGCCCGCGCGGGGGGCCCACTCTTAACCGGTCAAGCCGGTGGCCCAGCGCCAGAGTTTCATTGTATTGCCTAGACTGCCCTTGTAGAATTAAAACTTTAACTAAAATGGATGATGAAGGGAGAAAATCCCAGGTCAAATGTAAGATTCACTCTGTTGAAGCTGATTTATATTATTTGAAGTCTCTAAAAATTAAAAATCATGTCATTTGAATACTTTTTTTTATCCATAAGTAGGATGAATGACCGAAAGTAGTGAGTTATTTTACTTAACGGTGTATAATATTTGAAATCTAACAAAATTGGTGTGTATGGGTTTTTAAATGTTTAGATCATGATCAAACGGTCAATCGAGAATCTGTATTCTAAAGTCATAGATCTAAACAAAATACTCTTTTCGGCCGTCCAATTTACGCATCCTTGATGAATAGGCAAAAAAGTATTCAAATGACATGATTTTTGGTTTTAAGAGACTTCAAATAATGTAAAAAACTGGATATTTGATTAAGAAAGTACAGTTATGTATGTTTTAAAAAGAGCTGTTCAACTTCTTGGCTGCAAAGGAGGAGGGATTGTCAAGATGTTGATGACTCGGTGCTAGGCCAACGACACTGAGACAGTCAAGATTATAGAAGGATAGAAACGGTGCATGCTCTGGAGGTGATCCGGTATGTCTCAGAGGCACGGTACAATTTAATATCCATAGGGTTGCTCGATAAAGAAGAGGACGCCGGATTCAAGTGCAATAAGGCGTCGTCACAGTTAGCCAAGGAGATAGGGGAATCCTGAAATGAGAGAAGTTTGGAGGGTTATATAAACTGAAGGCTCAGTTCGAGATGAAGTTTCAAAGATAAGCTTGAAGGGAGTGCATCGCGAATTGGAGCTTGAAGGAAGACTGCAATAGGACGTGAACCAGATCAAAGTATTGTGGAAAGAGAAAGGATGAATTTGGGCAAGACTGAGATGATCTAAGCCATGACAGTAAATCAATCGAAGGCCCTAGAGATAGGGGCAAGAGTTAACGGATTCACGATACGGTTACACCAAAGAAAAAATATCAAAGTATTAATCTAAATCTCAAGATATTTTACTTAGGCTCAAAAAATAAGTCAAGGTGGAGATTGTTAGGATTATGTCTTGTTTTCAAGAGAAGGTGATGGTCCAAGTAGATTCACTCGAGTTGGAGAAATTATGGCTTAAAGTAAAGAAACAAACCAAGCAGATGCGGATTAGTCGACTCATAAAGTTTATATGTCGACTAATGCACAAAACCAGTCGACTAGGAGTACAGATACAGAAGTTGAAACATAGAGGAAGCATTATATAGTGTCAACTATATAGCTTATAAGCTGACTAATAGAAGTGATTAGTTGACTAATCATCAGGCCTCGATTAGTCGACTAATCGAGGCCTTTCCTGAAACAGAATCAGTTTTCTTTTCAGGCTCTGGTTTTCTTTTCTGGTGGAGTACAAATAGAATTCAGTTTCTATTCAATAAAATTTGTTTTAAATATTAAAGGGTTTAAAATTCTTCTCAATTAAGGAGATCAACTCCTAATAAGATTGATTAAGATTTTCAGGCATCCAATGACCAAGATCATCTCATAGTCCTAATAAAAGTTGTATTGTAAAATCTTATAAAATAAAGGTTGTAACCCAAAATATTGTAAGTTAAGATCAAGAAAATGAGATCAGAAGAAGCCAAGAAAGAGAAGAGTAAGGTGAAAGTGCATAAAGATAAAGTAATACTCTTATATTTAGGTCTAAAATTGAAAAAGGTGAATACTCTTGTTACATCAAAAAAAAAGTTAAATCTTTTGTATCAAGTTTATTAATAAAGCTCTCTCAAGTTCTCTCCCCGTAGACGTAGGCCAAGTTTGAACCGAATCACATTAAATTTTTGTATTTTTTCTTATTGGACTTTATCTAGGTATTGCTAGTTTTCTTTATAACAGTATTCCTTTTGCGAGTATCATCATATTGTCAAGTTCGCAAACATCGATCCGGGGAGTAATAATTGATATCATAGTGTTGATTTGTTACAACAATTGATATCAGAGCATTTTAATTTTGCAACACACTAAGCAACCTTCAGATACTGGATTTTTGTTTCTGTAATGCCCTGATCCCGCGGGTACAGAGACGTTATTGTGATGTATACACGTAGGTTAAAAATTCCCTCATATATATACAATAAGCATCAGTTCAGGTAAAAATCAGAGTATGAAAGTATGTGTTGCTTCATACATTTCAATATATAGGTACAATATAAAGTTATCAGGGATGTGACACAATGTTATAATACATTGCACCACCGATATCACGCAAATGTGAGAATACAAAGAGGTATACAATAATGAACTATACAAAAATGAACACAAGCCATAAAGGGAAAACTCGAGAGCCGAACATGGGGCCTGAAAGGATGGAGCTTCAGATGGTCTGCTGATGATCCACGCTTCTACGCGCCACTCTGATCAGTAACCGGGAGAATCCACAAGCTCCAAACTCTGAGATCTGGATATGAGAATCCAGGGGAGTCAGAACTCCCCAACGAGTGGTATGATGAATGCCAAGTGGCGTACAGGATAAGCACGCGTGTATCGATAAATCTGAGTACAGAAAGCATGTATTGAAAATCGTGTTGTGAGTAAAAGCATACAGAAACATAAAAGAGGCATCAAGTAATGAGATGTATAGAAGTGATAAAGCCAGTTGTACGGGCTTAGTAAATAAATTCATGATATTGATACCTTGAGGAGATAATCCAAATAAGGAAACCCTCATCTATATGCCATATACTGAAAGTACACCTAGAGGGGGGGTGAATAGGTGCAAGGCTAATCTAATGACAAATGATGCGGAATTGAAAACTAATTGCAACACACTTATTATAACCAAAGAGTATAGACGAATTCCCGGTGAAGGGCTCTGGACTATCTCCTCTAAATTTCTCTAAATAAGAGTTGAAGTGCTATGTAAAACTCTCTTGGTTCAACACAAGTGAGGCACACAAACAAACAATACCAAGCATATAAGTATGATATGAACAATATGAATCAATACAAGGCACAATATAAGAGAGAGAGATAGTGGATCAAATGCAAACACAAAGATATGTTTCAAGATTCGAGCACCCAGCTCTACGTTCCCGCCTTCACACAGAAGGATTTCCATTATATCGTCCACACAGGACTTTCCATACAGGGAACCTCCAATGAGGATTTGGGCAAATACAACTTGGGAGTACACAACTCCTCTCTCAACCAAAACAACCTCTCACTAGAGGCTAGGCACAAAGCCAACACAAGATCAACCTCTCATTAGAGGGAGACCAACAAACTCAATCACCTCTATTCTTAGAGGGATAATCACAATCCAATGCACAACCTCCTCTCACTTAGAGGGTAAGGCACAAAGCCACAAGCAAATGGATGAATACAACTCTTGGTGGTTTCAACAAACCACAAATCAATTTTCTCACAAAATAGATCCTAGATCTATGATAGATAAGATAGCTCAAGTGTGAGAAAAATAAAGAGTTTAAAAATCAAAATCACAAAGAAAAACTCTTGGGAAAACTTCTAAAATAGCTATAGAAATAAAGATCAAAAACCAATCCCAAAGACTTTTTTCTTTGATTTTTCCAGCCCTTTAAAACAAAATAAAGATCAAATCTTTAAACTCAAAACTCTTTTAAAACTTGCTGTTAAAACACTTAAGAAGATGAGAATTTTTGCTCTTACAATTGTTATTAAAAACTAGCTCAAATAGGGGGTATTTTATAGCCCCAACAAATTCTGCCCGTTGGCAGTCTGGCAAAGGGCAAAACTGCCCTTCCGGTCGACCGAGCGGTCGACCGGCCAACTGTCATAATTATGACCGTTGAGCCACCAGTCGACCGGCCGGTCGACCGGAAACTAGAAACAGAGAGCAGAGCTCTCTGCCGGTCAATCGGGCAGTCGACTGGGGCCATTTTCAGATAGCAGAAGCTCTCTGGCGGCCGATCGACCCGATCGACCGGCCTCCCAGCCTGGGCTGCGTGCACGTTCTGTGCACGTCAGTCGACCGGACCGGTCGACCGACTTCTGCCTCGATCGACCGGTCCGGTCGACCGGCATACAGCCTGGTCAAATAATATAGGGATCGAAAACTTGGGTTTTTTTACTTCAATTAAATCCCATAAAATCACATTCACAAAAATATGTTCTTATAAGATATTTGAAATACAAATATGTGTGATAAAAATTTAACACATATTTAAACAATTTGAACTATTTTTGTGTTCTTGAAATTTTACCTTAAACCAAAAACCGTATTTTTCAAAAACTAGGATTTTGAAATGGAAAACCATTTTCTCCAAAACTCATACAAATACAAAAATATGATATTGAAACAACTTTTAAGCATGTTGTATATGGATAGAATCCAATATACATGAAAGATATTATATCTATGTTTTTGACATGAAATCCAAAAATAGGTTTTGTTTAAATACAAAACTCCAAACTCATGAAATAGACTATCAAAATAAGTTTTTCTAAATATATGAAGCAAAGATGTATATAGATCAAATCTAATATACATTAAAACTTGTAAACTTGTTTTGATTCTATCTATTCATGAAAATCATATATATATGAAAAAATTGAAATCGGTTAAACTGAAAAACCAAACAAATTGAAACTTTAAACTTATGTGTGTATTGTGAACTTGAGCATATTAATACTATCTAATCTTTACAATGATCTAAACACAATTTTAAACTAAACAAACTGAGATCTTCTTGTAGAACTCCGTCTCCAAGTCGACTCGATTCAAATACGATCCAACGAGCTTGACTCCAACCGAGTGCTAGATGCGATCTTAATGCGCGAGCTCTTGAATCCCATGTGAAAGCTCCAAAACACCTTTGTTGAAGCTAATACCTACTAATATCTTGATCAAATATCTGAAACTAAATATCACAAGATTATTAGTAAACAATAACTACATGAGTTAATCATCATCAAAACTAGAGTGAAGGGCCTCTGGGCCAACATATACCTTATGTTTCTATCGACTGAGTACACACAATTTGAGCTGTCTACAATGACAGCTAAAGAGAACAATATGAATCATCAGGAGATTATACGGTAACTAAGTATCCGAATAAATCAATGAATAAGCAGATCAGGAGGTTGAGTATAGTAATACAAGTATAATATCAGGCAAGAGACAGGCTGTATACAATATGGTAATAGCAGGAGATCAGTGAAGTAGTACACAGGTGATAAAGCCAGAAATATCTAAAATATAATAATAATAGTAAAATTGAAAATCTGAATAAAAATCCGATGAAAGCAAATACGGCAAAACCAGAAGTACAACTCAAATTACGGCTTCATGAGATAAGTACGTCGAAGGAATAATTCAAACAAGAAAACTCTCATCTATATGCCATATATCTTACATCATCGTAATCTGAATATATACAACCCAAACTATAATGCCTAACAATTATTATTGATTGGCACTTTATTATTATTACTCGTTCTACACATATATCTAGGTAAGTGCCCTAGCGTCCCAAACACACACACATTCATATATGAGTAAGCCGAGGTTGTTATTGGTAGTGAAAAGTGCATTTTTATACATACATTTACCATCACATTTTCATATTTATTCATATAATTCTGCACATTTACTAATATTTTATTATTTATTGTGTGCAGGCCTTGAGAAATAAAAATAATGCAATAAAGCCTCAAAAGAAGCCCAAAAGCTCATATTCAAGCCCAATGTAAAAGTTGCAAATATTAATTGCCAAAATTGCAAATACTAAGGGCAAAAGTTGCAAATACAAAGAAGAGGAAGGATAGACTTCTATTCAACCCTAAACACTTGCAGGATGAGGATAAAAGCTAAAGAAGAGAGTGCAAAGATAAGGAAATTCGTTTAAAAAGATATTGGGAGATTTGAGATCGAGGTAACTTGCTTCCCAAGTTATATCCAAATCCAAAGATAAAGAGCCAGGATCAAACTTCCAGAAGCAAACGCCCAGATGGACGGACCAGGAGAGGCCACGCACCAAAGCGCGTGGCCAGCCGACACTGCATGGCCGCGGAAACGCGGCCCAAGCCGCGTTTCCGCGGCAGTATGGATAAGCCAGGGTACGCGTTTTCGTTGAGGAGTTGTTCTGGGACTCTACTTCCTTCTGCACCTATAAATACCCCTGCAGACACAACAGAAAGGGCGTTCAGAAAAGTAGAGGGCCAAATCTAGGGTTTTCTTAGGCTTGTAGTTTAGATTTTCTTTTCTCTTTTATAAATTTTGTAACTGAGAGTGGAGGAAGCTTTCATGGAGGAAGGAGTCCATGCTTGTACTGAGGTGACAGCGGTGTAAGCCTACTTTTCTTCCATTGTTAATGAAATTCACTTGAGGTTTGTTTGTGTTCTTTTATTTATTCTTGTGTTCTTTTATTCTTGTTTATTTATGTTCTTCTATCCTTATTCTATTCTTCTATTTTTTTCTCTAATGTCTTGTGAACCATGAGACCCAATTGCGTTGAGACTGCCTAGCTGAAGAAGAACCCTTGATGGCCTATGGAGATGAACAAACCTTCATTAGTTTGTCTTTTATTTTCGTAGTGTAGATTAAGAAGGTGGACGATCCTATACGCCATACTTGTACGCCTTCCAAGACAAGGTAAGTCGTCGCACGGATCAAAGGTAAGCAAGGTAGAAGAGGTATGTATGTATAGTTTTTCTTTCTTTCTAATTCTAGTTTAGATCTCCATCTCTCTCAAATTTACTTTTCACCTTCTCATTGTAAATATCATATACCATTGTAAATAATAAAAGAAAATAATTTTTAGAGAATCTTACTTAAACGCTTCCATCGCTAGTCCCTCCCTGAGGATCACGACCCGCATAGCCACTGCTACCGCAGATTCGAATTGAGAACCTTGCACAACTTGTTCTAAATCTAATATTATTTATTTTGTGTGCAGGAAAATCTCAATCAAAAGGCATCCAAGCTCACATCCCTGGCCTAAAGGGATTAACTAAAGAAAGTAGGGGCAGTCTTGTTGGCCCAAAGGCCATTATCCCAGTTATTTTGATGATAACAAACATATTTAGTTATGTATTTAACATGTTTTATTTCAGAATATTTCAGGTTATTAAACAGGTTGTTTTTGACGGCTCCGCTAAAAGACTCACAAGTTTGGACGCCGCTAAAATGAAGATTCCCAAGTTACGCACAACTAGGATGCTTTGGGATCAAGATGATGAAGTGAAGATCAAGACAAGATCAAAACGACAAAGAAAAACAAAATTTGTAATTGTATTTTTATTTTAGACATTTTGTCAAAACTAGATATTAGAAGTAGAGCTATGGGATCATCACACACACACATTTCAGTTAGGCTTCAAAAAGATTTTTCAATTCCATTTCTAACTTAGTTTTTAAAAGAGAACATATTTGAAAATACGCGTTTTAGAAAAACAATAGTTTTTGGAAAAACATTTTCATTGAAAAACAAGTTTGTTTTCAAAAGAATTTTATCAAACTACTTTTAACATGTTTGAAGTATGACACATGCTTATACTTCATGTTTTTACAAGTTCCAAAATCTTACCCAAAACCCAAAACCAAAACCTAGATTTTCTGGTTCTGGAAGTTCTGTTTTTTCAGAACTTACAGTGACCGGTCGACCGGCCCGGTCGACCGATGTGCACAATACTGTGCACGTCTATATCAGTCGACCGACCCGGTCGACCGAAGTTCATTTACGTTTACGGGAGTTTTCGGTCGACCGACCCGGTCGACCGGTGAGCCCCAACGGTCATATTTTTGACCGTTGGCGGTCGACCGACCCGGTCGACCGGACTCTGTCAAAAGTTCTGACAGGTCCAACAGCTAGTTTTTCTGACTGTTTTTCTTTTTGGGATTTGTCTCCAACGAGTTTTTGAGGCTGTTTTTGACCCCTATAAATAGAGGGTCACCTCATATTGATTAGACAACTATTGCAAAATATTTCATAAGAGTTTTACAAAGATTTTCAAAGCTTTCCTTCATAAAAGATTTTCCAAAGCCTAAATTCCCAACACCCAACTTGTAGCCTATTCCTCTAGCTTCTCTCTAGATTTTGCACACCACAATCCCAAGCTTTACATCTACATATTTGGTTCTAGGATTGTGCAAGTGAGCTTTTGTAAAGTGATCAAGTGTGATCACTCATTTCTTCTTGGAGTGAAGTTGTAGAGGCATCGGCCTCAAGGGAGCTAGTGAGCTTCGGGTGGTGTTGCGGCATCACAAGTGTAAGGGACAAGTGTGTCCTTGTATTGGCGATCCGGTGGGATCAACGATAGTAGTGCAAATCCTTCAAGTGTGAAGGCGGGGACGTAGAGCGTGGCTCGAACCTCGGAAACACATCCTTGCGCTTGCGTTTGATCAATTTTCTCTAACTCTACTCCTTTTAATTCTTGCACCTTAATTGTTGTATTTATTGCAAGTCTTTATTTGTGCTATTTGTGTGTGAAAGTTTTAATTCCGCAAAATTGCCATAATTCATATAGCCATCACCTATTCACCCCCCCTCTAGGTGATTTCAATTGGTATCAGAGCCTAACCTTACAACTTAGGTCTAACAACCTTAGGGAGATCCATATTTGGCTATATTCATTTGTGTTGCATTTACATTTGCTTGTGCATTCATGGCATCCATGGACTTTTCTAGCATTAAATCCCCACCCAAGTTTGATGGTTTAAACTTCCCCATTTGGAAGGTGAAATGAATCTCTTCCTTAAATCCCTAGGAGTTAGGGTAGCTAGGGCCATTACCAAAGATTTTATAGAACCCACTAGTGATGAGAGCACATGGTCCGAGGATACTTCCAAAGACTATGAGGCTAATGCTAGGGCACAATATGCATTGACCCAAGCATTGAATGAAGATGACCTTGCACGCATAATAAATTGTAAATCCGCATTTGAGGTTTGGAACATACTCATTGTGACTCATGAGGGAACGTCTCAAGTCAAGAGAGCCAAAGTTGACTTGCTACGTTCTCAATATGAGAACTTCTATATGTTTGATAATGAGAGCATTGATGACATGCTCACCCGTTTTACAAAAATAACTAATGCTCTTTCTTCCTTAGGTGACAAGATTGATAATGATCAAAAGATAAGGAAGGTGATTAGAGCTCTTCCCAAAGCTTGGGAAGTCAAGGCGACAACCCTCAAGGAGCTAAACGACAAAGAGGAGATGGACTTCTCCGGCTTCATCGGAAATCTCAAGACGCATGAGATGGAGATGAAAGTTAGAGAAGAAAGGGAGGCACCAAAGAAGAAGACCATTGCCTTCAAAGCCGCTCCTACCATACACGAAGAGGATGACTCATCGGAGGATTGCGATGAGGATTTCGCCATGCTCATCCGGAAGGTGGGCAAGATGTTCTACAAGAAAGGACGGCAAAAGTAACTTCCGAAGAGGGAAGCCTCAAGGAAGGTACGAGAAGAAAAGAGATGAACCCGGTCCTTGCTTTCATTGCAAGAAGATCGGTCACCTAATTGCCGATTGCCCCGCTCTACAAGCAACCACATCCAAGAATGGGCAAAGAAAGAAGAAAGCCTTGGCCGCTACATGGGATGATTCGGAGTCGGAATCCGAAGAGGAGCACGACGCCGCCAACATGTGCTTCATGGCACAAGGAGACGACGCTTCTAAGGTAACACTTGATAACACTCTTGATGATGATGACCTCACTATGGATGAACTAGCACGTTTCTTTGAGGAATTACAACATAGATATGAGATTTCGCAATCTCATAATAAAAAGTTAAAAGGGAAAATGATGTTTTAAAGAATAAATTTGAATTAGTAGTAAATGAGAAAAATGCCTTATCTAGTTCATTTGATAAATTGAAAAATGATTTTGAAAAATATAAACTAGCTAGTAAAGGCAAAACCCCATGGTTTCAATTGATAAAAATGATTTTGTTGAGATCAAAAACGTGTTGAAGTTTTGGACTCAAATTTAAAAAGCTATGCATTTGATTTGAAAAAGATAGCATCTAAATTTCCTAAGGGAGCCCCCAAGGGAAACATGCACAACATACACATACACATGCACGGAAACATGCACACACTCATAAGCATGCATTCATGTACAATAGTGGTAGAATTTATATTTGCACACATTGTGGCCGCAAAGGCCATTTAGAAAAATTTTGTTATGCTAAGAACAATGTTAAAAATAAATTTGTTTGGGTTCGCCCCGGATCTAACTCCAAATGACCACTAAGATTTGGGTACCAAAAGAGCCACTGATTTCAAATGAAACAGGTATAGGTGGATCTACATCCTCCAAGACTTAGGAGGAAACGGTGCCCGGGTGGTGGATGCAACAAAGCTTAAAGAACACATCAAGATTGCATCGCTATCGTGGAGGCACCTAATTTTGGAGATTGCCCGTAAATTGGTAACATCTCCATTTAAGAGTTTTTAATTTTGTATATACAATTGTTATAGGATTGCTAGTTTAGTTTTATGCTTCATTGATACATGATTAGTATAAACTTGCAACTCTAACTTGATTGTATATGCCATGTTCAATTTTGATTTTTTTTTGACATGTATACATATGTATAGAATTGATAGTTTGCTTTTGTATTCTATTGATATATGCTTGTATAGAACTACCTTTCTATCATGATGTATATGTGCCTTGTGTTAACTTTTATATCTTTGTTTCATGCCTTGTTCATCACATGTCCACATGTATAGTTTAGTATTTGTGAACATATACTTATATACATATACACAATATTTTCATAAATAAAAATTAAACATTTGTAAAATTTTCTATTTAAGCAAATACCTTAAAGATGGCAATTGCGCACCTCAACTCATTCAAGAGGAATCAAGAGGATGAAGTTCAGAACCCGTCACTGGGTATTCGGCTTCAACATCTTTAAAATCTTTGTTTAAATATGAAAATAAAATTAAAATTGGATTGCATGTATTTTGATGTTTGTAAAGACTTTATAAAGATTTAAAAACTGTTGGTGTACTCTTAAATGTCTAATTTGTCATACCTATTTTAGGCTACAAAATTACTTAAATTTTTTTTGGGCTATTTGCTGTTAGCAGACTTTCAGGCAAAGCCGGTCGACCGACCCCTAACACCCCGGTCGACCGACTCTGCCTGAGAGAAAATTTTTTTTTTTGTGCTACCGGTCGACCGACCAGAATTCCGGTCGACCGATGCTGGCCTGCTGTGGTCTCGGGATATTTCGGTCGACTGACCCGGTCGACCGATATCATTTACAGAGCTCTCTGTTGGATTCGGTCGACCGGACCGGTCGACCGATCGTCGTGTTTTTGCCCAAATCTGCTATATAATTTCATTTTCTCTCTCTCTCTCTCATTTCACTCAGCGACCGGAAAAACCCCATTTCCCTCAAATTTGATTTCTCTCCATTCCTTCAACCAAATCCAAATCCTTTTAAAACCCATCTCAAATCCTTCATTCCTCCTTCAGATCTTCGATTTCAACAACTTCCAACCACCGGATTCGAAGAATTTCAGGATTTTCAGTTAGGGTTTCAGAATTTTCATCAAGGTAAAAATCTAATTTTTATTGTGAATCTTCACTTCTAGCTTAGATATCTCTATTCCTTTGTCACTATTTTAGGTTGCTTAGCTTCTAGATCGTGCCATAATCTTGATTTCACCTAAAAATCAAATTTTTATTCATCATGCCTAAGAGATCTCGTACTGAGAAGGGGAAGGGTATTGCCCAACCCTCATCTCAAGGTCCTAGACCCGTACGGCCCTTTAGAAATGATCTAGCTGAAGATAGATACTCCCACCTCTCCACTAGAAATATCAATTCAGGGAGATTTGTTACCATTCAGGATTTTGAACACCTTGACATCCCTCAAATCCTGCAAAATAATAATCTAGTTGAGTTCTTGACCATTAAGGAACAAGTATACACTTCCCTTGTTCCTTACTTCTATGCCAACTATGAATTTGATGGTAACCGGATCACATCTAGAGTTCTAGGTAGGGAAATCGACCTCTCTATCGGTCGGTTTGCTAGGATTCTGCATCTCTCCACTGGCGGAGCAGATGTGTACTCACATGATTTGCATGACTTTGAATTTCTTGAGGGTGAGTCCTCACTCACCGCCTCTACCCTGATTCACGGGGATGACAACCCCGGCTTAGTTAGGAATGAGGTAGTGAGTCGATACACTCTTCAATCTCAAGTCCTTGCCAAGATTATCTTTTTCAACATTGTCCCCAAACATGGCGAGTATAGCCATGCTAGGGGTTGTGTCCCCTTGATTATCTATTGTCTGCTTAAAGGGATTAAGGTCAACTTTCCTAGAGTTATTGCATCTCATATGGCCTCTGATCAAATCCGTACTGCGGGTAGAAGTTTGCCCTACGGCATGCTTATTACCCATCTTCTTCGAGCTCTTGACTTTGATCTTTCAGCCGAAAACTCCTTCAAGCCCCCTGACAAACATCAATGGAGTTATCCTGAAGATGATGGAAGCACAGCTGCGTAGACACGCTCCTGTGCAACCACCTCATCCTCCTGCTGGTCCTGGCTCATCTTCAGCACCAGGATCTTCTTCTTCTGCAGCACCTGCATTTCCTCCTGAGTTACTAGCTCTTCTTTCTTCGGAGGTCCGCACTCAGATCGAGGCGCACCAGGCCTGGGTTCGTGCGGAGATGGATGCTCGTGACACTCAGGAAGCTGCTTTTCGGGCAGAGGTCAGGAACGACATGTCATACTTTGCTGACTCCATGAGGTTCGTGGATGTCCAGTTTCAGGCTCTCTTTGCACAGTTTTCCATGACCGTTCCTGATCGTACTGCGACTGCTTGTCGTCTTCCGTCTACCGGTCCTCCATTCCCTCCCAGAGCTCGTGCTTCAGTTCCACCACCGCGGACCAGAGTCGATGGCATTGACCCAGATGAGGTCATTTCCTCAGGCGAAGACGCTGGTGACGAAGAGCAGACGGCTGATGAGGGAGCTGGAGATGATGATGAGTGACCTCTCCTTTTGATGATGTCAAAAAGGGGGAGAGTTATTTTGAGAGAGAGTTATCTTGAGAGAGATATTTGTGATATTTTGTGTTGTAGCACTTTATGTGTTTGGATATTTGTGTGTTTTGGACACGTAGTATTTGTGTTATGGACATGCAGTATTTATTTGTGTTTTGGACATGTATTTGGATTTCTACATGTATGCTTTGTGGACGTATTTCTTTATATGTATCCATGTTCTATCTTGATATATGACATGAGTATTTGTCCTATGTTATGAGTACTTGTTGACATGGAAATATGTGTTTATCATTTTTATATACTATGCCCACATACGATTTTTGTCATTTATGATATGCTTGTGTTGAGGGGGAGCTTCACTTGAAGTCTCTACCCAAAATATTTTGTGATAACTACATATGTTTTGCCATCATCAAAAAGGGGGAGATTGTTGGCCCAAAGGCCATTATCCCAGTTATTTTGATGATAACAAAACATATTTAGTTATGTATTTAACATGTTTTATTTCAGAATATTTCAGGTTATTAAACAGGTTGTTTTGACGGCTCCGCTAAAAGACTCACAAGTTTGGACGCCGCTAAAATGAAGATTCCCAAGTTACGCACAACTAGGATGCTTTGGGATCAAGATGATGAAGTGAAGATCAAGACAAGATCAAAACGACAAAGAAAAACAAAATTTGTAATTGTATTTTTATTTTAGACATTTTGTCAAAACTAGATATTAGAAGTAGAGCTATGGGATCATCACACACACACATTTCAGTTAGGCTTCAAAAAGATTTTTCAATTCCATTTCTAACTTAGTTTTTAAAAGAGAACATATTTGAAAATACGCGTTTTAGAAAAACAATAGTTTTTGGAAAAACATTTTCATTGAAAAACAAGTTTGTTTTCAAAAGAATTTTATCAAACTACTTTTAACATGTTTGAAGTATGACACATGCTTATACTTCATGTTTTACAAGTTCCAAAATCTTACCCAAAACCCAAAACCAAAACCTAGATTTTCTGGTTCTGGAAGTTCTGTTTTTTCAGAACTTACAGTGACCGGTCGACCGGCCCGGTCGACCGATGTGCACAATACTGTGCACGTCTATATCAGTCGACCGACCCGGTCGACCGAAGTTCATTTACGTTTACGGGAGTTTTCGGTCGACCGACCCGGTCGACCGGTGAGCCCCAACGGTCATATTTTTGACCGTTGGCGGTCGACCGACCCGGTCGAACGGACTCTGTCAAAAGTTCTGACAGGTCCAACAGCTAGTTTTTCTGACTGTTTTTCTTTTTGGGATTTGTCTCCAACGAGTTTTTGAGGCTGTTTTTGACCCCTATAAATAGAGGGTCACCTCATATTGATTAGACAACTATTGCAAAATATTTCATAAGAGTTTTACAAAGATTTTCAAAGCTTTCCTTCATAAAAGATTTTCCAAAGCCTAAATTCCCAACACCCAACTTGTAGCCTATTCCTCTAGCTTCTCTCTAGATTTTGCACACCACAATCCCAAGCTTTACATCTACATATTTGGTTCTAGGATTGTGCAAGTGAGCTTTTGTAAAGTGATCAAGTGTGATCACTCATTTCTTCTTGGAGTGAAGTTGTAGAGGCATCGGCCTCAAGGGAGCTAGTGAGCTTCGGGTGGTGTTGCAGCATCACAAGTGTAAGGGACAAGTGTGTCCTTGTATTGGCGATCCGGTGGGATCAACGATAGTAGTGCAAATCCTTCAAGTGTGAAGGCGGGGACGTAGAGCGTGGCTCGAACCTCGGAAACACATCCTTGCGTTTGCGTTTGATCAATTTTCTCTAACTCTACTCCTTTTAATTCTTGCACCTTAATTGTTGTATTTATTGCAAGTCTTTATTTGTGCTATTTGTGTGTGAAAGTTTTAATTCCGCAAAATTGCCATAATTCATATAGCCATCACCTATTCACCCCCCCTCTAGGTGATTTCAAGTCTGTCCTTACCCCTTGGAATGGGATTCAGTCCCTCATCCGCCAAAGTTCAAGCCATCAATGTTGCACTCGTATGATGGCAAGAGCTCACCAAATCAGCACATTTACTACTTTTGATCGCAAATCGGTAATGTAGTACGTAATAATGCTATCATGACTGGACTGTTCATTGGCACCCTCAAGCGGGTAGCGTTTGATTGGTTTAGGAGTCTCCCTGTGAACTCCATCAATTTCTGGCTCGACTTGAAAAACTGATTCCTCTCCCGATTCTATGAGGATGATAACGAAGTGATCATGGACACACTTCTTTCGGCAGTCCAGAAAGGAGGAGAATCTGTACGGGATTACATAGGGAGATTCCGCAACCTATCTCTTATGTGCCCTGCAGGTATGCCTTTGCCTATGCTACTTCAGACATGTAGACATAACTTTCTCGACAAAGTGAAAGTTGGCATGGGAGCCGTCAAAACTAACACTTGGAAGGAGCTTATCGAACAAGCCGAGATAGCTGAAAAATCAGCTAAAAAATTTGAGGCCCCCAAAAGCAGGTAGGGAATCAAGAATAAAAGCTATGACACGGCTGAATCTTCTGATACATCAGCATTGGAAGTATGTGAAGGAACTCGATCAAAGAAAAGTAACTCTAACAGGACTTTGGAGTATCAGAGACAATATTCCTTCAAAGATGAGTATGTGGTGACACTTTTCCACTTGCTTAACAAAGGTAACAAGCTCAAGTTGTCAGAGGTTAGATGCCCAAATGAAGGGGGACGAATGAATGATCCCAACCATTATCTTTTCTATAGGATGGTTCATCATCCTACTTGTAGGTGCAATGTCCTTAAAGACAAAATTCAAGCACTGATTGAAGCAGGTGTTTTGACTCTAAAATCAGAACATAAAAAGGCCACTGCCTAACTCCTATCCTGAAAAGGAGTATGCAGGTTGTTAACTCTACTTCCAAAAGTCATGAGTCTTATCCCATCAACGGCTAAAGAAATGGTACTCAAGCCAGTCCAAAACTAAAGGAAAGTCTTGCAATGTCTCTCGCAGCAGATGACACCATACCAACAACTCCTCTCAGCAGCTCTAAAGAGGAGATAGTCGTCTCAACCGCTGCACTAGTCTGGCAAATAACTTGTGACGGTACAACTAGATCCTGATGAGACACAAACAGCCAACAACATCGAGAAACGCGCAGGGGGTTAGAATATGTCATTCCACCACTCAAATAAGGACAACCTTTTATAGTAGAGGCAGTCTACTCGAGTGTAGCCTATCGCCTAGCGAATCCAAATGGTGGCATGCTCTTGATGCCAATCAACAACAAGTGCTATCCTTGATCACATACTATCCTTGACAAGAGCCTTTCTCATGATCAGGTTAACTTTACACCTCTGATCAAAACTGCCAAATCTAAGATGTTTGGGAAGGCGCCAAAGAAAAGACCCTTTCTTTCTTCTACAGATCAGATCATTGTCAACCAGTATCAAGCTGATCGAACGCTGGTTATATTCAAGAAGAAACAAAGTGTAAAACTTCAATTTTAGCCTTGTCACTCTTCTCTAGATCACTGTCAATCAGTATCGAGTCGAACGAACATTGGTTACATTGAAGAAGAAACAAAGTATAAAATTTCAGTTTTAGTCTTGTCACTCTTCTCTAGTTCACTTATGAACTCGTCAGAAGCTGTCCTATGATCAGATCACATCACCGTCAATCGACGCCGAATCGATTGTGTAACGGTCCCAGATTTCATAAATTTCAAATAACAAAAATATTCTTTTAAACTGATAGATTATCGTAATCATCTCCAAATTCTTTAAATTTCGGCAGTACTTCCTTTGTAAATACTGACATGCCCAAATATACATTTCAATTTACAATAATTTCGACCAACAACAGCCCACTTATTCTCAATTCAAACATGTAGATAAAAGTCAACAATTGCTCATGCAATCATAATAATATTTTGGCTCACCACGGCCTTCTTATTCTCTAAATAATAATTTCGACTTGACATCGCTTACTTATATGAAACAAAAGAAACATATGCCCGAGAGTACTCCTCTCGGCATCCACAACATAAATAGATCTAACTATAACTCTAACACATCACCATAATCACAATCTAATTTACTTCATACATATTCATCTCCCAAAACTTATATAAGGTATCAGTATACATCAAGTAGGATTTCAATAGGAACCAAATTACAACCCAATACAATCATTAATAGTAAAATTCTTAACAAATGTCTAAATCTAAAGTTGGTCTTCTGACATACTGCGACCTGAAACATAAAACTGCAAGGGAGTGAGCTTGACAGCTCAGTGAGAGAGAATCAAAGTGTATCAAGGAAGGAAAATACAAATAGGGAGCATGTTTTTCTTCAACAATTTTAGCAAGTATAGATGAATAAATGAAATGAGGAGAGAGCAATATCTTATAATGAATAATTAACACAAAGATCCATATAATCTATGTGATGGTCTGACTTCTCTAGAATCGAATCTCTTTAACTTTCTTTAGTTTTTTTTGCTACAGTTTACATGGTCTAGAAATTCAATAAGATAATCACTCAGTTATTATAACTTATGTATGATTCTACTTTAAGTACTTTTAACACATATTATCACATAACTCATATCTCATACATGAAGTACAACCAATCATAATTAAAGTTTCATGGGGATAAGTATATGTCTTGGTGATACAACATCACAAGATCACCCCATATCATATAAGTATAGTTTATCCATATGGATAATACAATCAAACATAATCATACTACACTTCACAATATTCAATTATCATACTTAGTGATATACACATCGCATTTTATTCATATGCTTACTCAATCATAAATGAAGCGTGAGATTCTCCGTCTTCCCCCTCCTACTGGCTCCCGCCCGGCCCCTTCCTCCAATATATATATATATATATATATATGTATGTATGTATGTAACAATAACACCGTCTTCCCCCTCCTACCGGCTCCCGCCCGGCCCCTTCCTCCAATATATAATCATGTGTGTATATATGTAACAATAACACCGTCTTCCCCTCTTACCGGCTCCCGCCCGGCCCCTTCCTCTAATATATATATATATATATATATATAAATATATATACACATACATAAGAGTAACCATACACCGTCTTCTCCCTCTTCCGGCTCCCGCCCGGCCCCTTCCTCCAATACATAAATAAATGTCAGTTGGAAATGCGTATGCCCACATATAACAACCAGTTCATGCATAGTACAAAACATCAATCCATGTTTTAATTTTTACCTCCGCGCTTATCGATTTTACTTTCAAAAATTTCATGTGGTTCGGTATATTATGCACAATGCATATATCAATTGACACTGTAGTGATCTACTCATCTTAATTATACTAGTCAGGTTCTTATTCACGTTATCAATGTTCAATCTTCTATTACGATTATGAATAACTACTACTTATGTGCGTGAATACACATACACACACATGTACCAATAACCAAAATTAAAAAGAAAAAATCAACTCTGAATAATTACTAATATTCCCAGAACACATTCTTAGGCCACACGGTGATGTCTTGTAGTTACATATACTTTCCCTTTTTATATGCTTGATATTTGATGTCCGAAATCGACTATTCATCTATTCATGTTAGGCATCTCAACTTACTTATTAATTGTAGGTTTTTCAGTAAGTCGACTCTTAAGCAACATCAACCATTAAATTTTTTGTTTGTAATTTATCATACATAGATTTCTACGGGTGCCATTCAATTATATCAAGGTTCATTTCTAACCTTACTTCTATTCATATTCCATAAGGATATGATTTCAGCTCTCTCATCAAATCCTTAATGTAACTAGACTTAAATTCTAGAACACATACTAACACCAGTCACTATTACTAGAACCAACAGAAACTGAAAGGAAAAAGGAAAAAAATCAACTTTAATTAAATGAAGTTTGCCAATCTAGATATTGAGACAACTAACCACTCGGAAGAGTAGAAGATTAATTGTATCAATGGACTAGTTCAGTTCTTAACTAATTTGTCACACAATTACTCAAGGGAGCATCTAAGGGTAACGAGTTCTCAATAAGAATAAGAAACTACGTACCAAGAGATGTGTGGACAACTCTGATATAGAAGAAATGAAAGCTAGTTCTAAAATCTGGCTCTTGCAGATTACGAAAGTTAAATGTGTCCAGATTTTAAAGTTAGTCATGTTATCATAAATCACTTACTTCAAACCCAACATAAAAGCATTTACCAGAGTTTATTCGGTCAACTTAAACCGCGTATTATTAGATTCAAGGATAGAAATAAGGTTGGGATTACTTATATCACGATGCTCAAGAATTAAATTTCTTTCTAACCTTCCTCGCCCATTGAACTTAAACAAAAATAATATGATCATAAGAGAAGAAGTCTTTAATTTATTTTTAATTACACTCAAATAATATCAGTGGATAATTATATTTTGGTATTTTATTTCTAACTTCCTTAGCCTCAGAGGGGTGCTGGAGTCTTAACTAGAAGAAAAGAATACATGTTGCCATGATGACATCCTAAAGGCCAATATCAGAATCAAGTTACTGTATGAATAACAATCCCAGAAGTTGTGTCCTTATAAGAAGTCTAAAAATTATTGATTTTGATTTTCAAGGTATATACAGTAATATTGAGAAATGATGATATTTGCACATGTATTTAAGTGTGAAGATCGTCTCAACTCCTACAAGGTTTCTATAATTTTGATTCTAAACACTTGACTGTCATATGATGACTAGTTGAAGTAGGAATTTCATTGAGGACACCATAAAGATCACTCAAAATATTTATTATTTCTTTCTAATTATTTACGAGGGCAGATCCTGGGGGTACTTCTTAAATAGATTCAAACATATAAAATTATATCGCAAAAGAATATAACCCATATACTATTATAAAATGTGGAGAGATGTGTACTTCACACACACATTATACATGAAGGAAATTTTCCTAAAAATAAAAGGAACAACACATACTAACTACCATCTACAAGAGAAAGAACAAGATTTTAGAAATAAAATTTATTTGTAAGAATCAACACATACCACTTGAATATTTGAAATACAAAGCGTTATACATGAACCTCGACGAGAGGACCTATACTTGTGCACATAATATTTATGGAATATCAACATTCATTATGGGAGCGTATCCAGTTATATACATAACTCAATATGCCTCTTTATTTATTCCTAAAATTCTCATAGGCCCCCTTAAACGGTAATTAATAGGGAGAAAACTAATTTTCGACATGATTTATACTTTTTTTTGTTTCTCAAAGGATTCCTAATGTCCAACCAACGCGGGTTAAATTTCATGTACTTAGAGACACTATCATCTTTCTAATAGTTTATTAAATGACATTTATAATTAAGTTAACTAGTAAAAGAAAATTCAGAAACTCCTCAATCATAAAACAATTCTGCAACTCAGGAATCTTGACTAGCCTGTTGTATTTTGACGATAATTTTCAGTACAGACCTTCAATTGGGACACCGCAAAAGCTATTGGAAAGTAGATTCGATTATATTTCTAATGCTATATTACATGATACCCATTGTTCTTAAAATGCAAACGAACTGAACTAATATTTATAGATTACAGTTGTTGACACTTAAAAAAGACAAGATTCTTATTGGTCTAAACAATGTCTAAACTTGTTGACATTTACAAAAGACAAGTGACAGACGAGCTGAAGACCAGTTTTCCACCCATCTCCGAGGGACAAGGAAGCAACTTGGACTCCACTGATCCAGCAAGCAGACAGTGAACCCGGATTGTTTTTAAACAGACCTCAGCAGGTCTAAGGTGCTAGCACTTAGCATCGCATGAGCCCAAAGGGAAAGCCTCGCCAGGAAGCTAACTCGCAACTTTGCCAAAGAGGACTTCCAGTTCCGCCAAAGGGTTTCTTTCGGACTTCGCCAGAAGCTGCCTCTAGCTCCGCTACGAGCTCAATGCGGACGGCTCCGCTATGAATCTGCCACGGTCAACCTTTGACTAATCAAATCTCCGGATGAGATCGGATCTAATCAGATCAAATCCAATTAAGATCAAATCAGAGGTCAAATTTAGCAGTTGATTGCCACAATCTCTTGACTCTTCTTAAAACGAGTAAGAAGATCAGGGGAAATCCTCCAACGATATGGAAAGGATCAAAACAGATCAAGAGGATCAACCGACCTGCCAATTCTAGCTTCGCAGAAGCTGATCCTAGCCTCGCAGCAAGGCTACTTTCCAGATTTAAACAGATTTGATTCAATCTGTTTCCATATCTTCAAGGGACGATTATACCCTTACTCTCCCTATAAATAGCCCATCAAGGGTACAAGGAGAGGGACACATGCAGAGAGGCATACGGATGCACGAGATATAGAAAGAGGGATCGAAGACGAAAGGAGGACTCCACAAGCAGAGGCTTCTTCATAAGCACCGTGCGCTCTCGAATTCAGAGACCTTTTAGAGAATTGCTTTCTCTAACCAGGGTGTTGATGCCCTAACGTCGTCCTTCTTCTCAAGGAATCTCCGAAACCAGGCGAGAAGGAATTCCTTATTGAAGGCGATTTTGAGAAGCAGCAAGAGGGTTCTACCAACCTTCTGTTCTCTGATTCCTCGAACCAGGCGAGAAGGGAATCTCATCGCTCGCATCGTCAAAGGGACAAAGTGGTCGCGCGCTGACCAGACTCCTATCGGCACACTTCTCCAGAATCTCTGAGGAGATCTACTTGTAATCTTTTTAAGAATACTTGTAATTTAGCTCCTCAAACTCTTTTTTGTAAGTTTTCCCCCTTTGCAAACATAATGAAAAATAAGGTGGCGACTCCGCTGGGGAAAAAATTCTCCACTGCCGAGAATCAAGTGTCGCAATGCGACGAACAGACCTTCGGGTCTAACTCTGAATTCAGAAAAGCCGGTGCAGCCAGAGCTTCTCTGGCTAAATCTTCAAGGAAAGTCTCTGCGGAGACTGAAAAGGTTCTCTACGAACCTACTGCGGTTATTTGGCGCAACAAGGAAGCACGTCCGCAGTCTGATTCCTTTACTTGTGAGAACTTGGTGGTTCAGTTCGATCAAGTAAGATTTGAAGAAGTCCTCTCTGGGGGTGGCCCAATGCTTCGAGCACGGAAGCATAGGAGGGTTTCCACGACCAAGGTTTCAAATCAGAAACCGGAAGCAGAATTCTGCCAACACCCCTCAGCCTCGTGTGTAGCTAATCAGGTTCCTTGCGAACCTAAGTCTCCTCTGCCAAGGCGGATATGGAAGCCTAAACAGAAGTCTCCGACCGAAGCTTCAGGCGTAGCTACGCCTAAACCGCGCCTCTCTCGCGAAGAAAAAGGCAAGATGCCTGTCTGCTCCAATCATAAAACCAAGACGGCAATCATACCGTCACCCAATTCAAGAGCAGCAATGCCTCGCGCCGGCCTCGTTCTCATGAGCGAAGCTACTGTACCACAGCGTACGCACAGGGTCCATGACCGCGAAGCCGAAGCCAAGGTACCATCTAAGGCTAATTACCTTCGCAACAGCATAGCGGGTAAAGCACTACAGCGTGCTCCGCTTTCCAGTGCGTCAAGCACTAAGTTCGCGTCTGATGGCGAAGCTAGAACCAAAGCACTATTCAGTGCTAATCCCGTCTGCAGGGATAAAAGAAGCAGGACATCGCCCTATGTGCGATCCAAAAGAGCCTTTGCGGTCGATTGCAGGGACCCAACCGGGTCTGATTTGAGGAAATTGTTAGCGGATAAACAAACCTCTTCCTCCTGCTGTCAACAAGTGGGATGTCAACTGCTGCCACTCCACTCGGTCCATTGCCGACTGGGACCAATACCCGCCACGCCTCCAGGCCGACGATCAGTTTTTGATCGACTATCGGTACAAGCCCCGATGATGCATCGCAGAAGGAGTATCTTGCGAGATCTCCCCTCCGCATCCATCAATATGACTGGGAGAGGACGAGAGCTGCGCAGGGGAAGACAAACATCTGACGATGCCACCTACAGTTCCCCAGATCCAGACTACAGCCCAGGCTTAGGCGAAGTCTTGGTGCATGAGGAAGGTGTTTTTCGAAACACCAGATCCAGGGCGGCGATACCCTACACTTATGAACAGCCTTCTTCCTCGACGGCCCTAGCCTCGTCACAGCCCAGGAGATCACTCCAATCATCGGACGAAGAAGATGAAGATAGTGGGTATGCCTCTTTGGCGACAGTTAGCTCGGTGCGAACAGACAGAGCATCAGTCAATATGGCTGATAACGCCAACGACGATCTTCGTCGGCGCCTGGAAGCTCAGGAGCAAACTTCCAAGACTCAGCAAGAGGCTCTGGACAATATTCAACAGATGCTCGCTCAACTCCTCAATAACCGGAATAACAATGATGCCGGGAGCAATCACGATGAGGAGGAACATTTCAGCAATGAGCAGCCAAAGACGGAGAAATCCAAAGAGGGTTCTTCTTAGACGCCGAAGTCTTTAAGGGTCTTCAGGCTCAAATTGCATCCCTAGCTCAGAGGGATGAATTAAAGAAGGTAGGGGCAGTCCGTCCTTATCCGCCGGAGTGGGATTCGGTGCCATATCCACCGAAGTTCAAACCACCAATGCTGCATACCTATGATGGAAAGAGCTCGCCAAATCAGCACATCTACTATTTCGGTCTCAGACTGGTAATGTTATAAGCAATGACGCCATCATGGCTAGGCTGTTCATTGGTACCTTAAAGGGGGTGGCATTTGACTGGTTCCGAAGTCTCCCTCCGGGCTCTATCAACTCCTGGATCGACCTGGAAACTCGGTTCCTCTCTCGTTTCTATGAGGACGATACCGAAGTGACCATGGACAAGCTCCTCTCCACTGTGCAGAGGAAGGGCGAATCAGTCCGTGACTACAATGAACGGTTCAGAAACTTATCCTTGATGTGCCCAGCAGGGATGCCATTACCCATGCTCTTGCAGACATGCAGACACAACTTCCTAGACCAAGTGGAAGTTTGCATGGGGGCTGTTAAAGCCCACACTTGAAAAGAATTGGTCGAACAAGCTGAGATAGCTGAGAAGTCGGCTAAAAGTTTGAACCATCCGCCCCTAGAGGCAAGTGGGGGACGAACAACAAAGGGCGTAGCGACCTACCGCAATCTTCTCAAGCTAAAGGCAAAGAGACTATGTCTGTGGAGTTATCCGGAGATGTGCAGTCGAAGACCAAAAAGAGCGGCTTCAACAATCAGGAGCCTAAATTCCCTCCAAAGCAGTACTCGTTCAAAGATGATCAGGTGGTCACCATATTCCATCTGCTCCACAAAGGGAACAAAATGAAGCTGCCAGATGCGTGACGTCCCAATGAGATAGGGCACACAAATGACCCTAAATACTGCCTCTACCATAGGATGATTCACCATCCTACTGACAAGTGCTATGTCCTCAAGGACAGAATACAAGCCCTGGTCGATGCCGGAGTTCTGACGTTGAAGATGGAGCAAAAGAAAGTCACTGCCAATATGGTAACTCTTGAGTTCGGCAAAGCTCCAAAGGTCACAGTCCCTGACGGGACTTATGCAGCCCCTGCGCCACGGTTGGATGTCAAGCATCCTCCAGCTATAGCTCAACATAATAAGGGTCTTGTTCCCTTAACATTGGAGACAGGAGAAGTCATGTGGATACATCCAGACCTCGTCCAAGACGTACAGCGGGATCCAAAGCAGCCCAATTCAAAGGGCAAGTCTTGCAATGTCATCTCCATCCTGCCAGACGACAGCAATCTTACATCGGCTTCCCTCAGTGATTTAGAAGGAGAAAGCTTGCTTGCGCAGCGCAAGCCGATGCGCCTCAACAGACGGGCACCCGATCCGAAAAAATCATAATTGAGGCAGTATGAAAAGTCTACTGACGAGACACAACAGCAAACGACGTCAGTGCAAGTACCAGCATCCACTCCAATCCAACCAAGGGAAAAGAGAGGTCTAGGGAGGTACGATTCGACCACGTGTTGAAGAAACCACCAGGCCAAGGGTTTCATACGCCCTTTCGGTTTGACATATTGGCTCAGCTGGCCAATATCCCAGCTCGTATCACTATACACGAGCTCCTTCGCCTCTCGAAAGAAACAAGAGAAGCACTCAGGGATGCGCTAGCCAATTCAGAATCCTTTCTGACATGCATGCCTGAGATCCCTAACAACGACGTCCAGTCTCCTTACCCGGAATGTCATCATGCACAATCAAAGGTGCCCGCTATTACCTTCACAGCGGAAGATATGCTTCTCAAAGACAACAAGAACGATCGACCTCTGTACTACACCAGATATATCGGTTCAACATGCATTGAGAGGGTACAAGTCGATCCGGGGTCTGCACTCAGCATCATCCCCAAAAGGCTTCTCTACTTTCTCGGCATACCATTGTATAGGTTGTCCGCAACCACTACTACAATATACGATTTCAACGCCGGAAGCAGGCATCCACTGGGAAAAATTCGACTCCGTTGCAGAATCGGAAGCCTGAAGTCAGAAGTGACATGCTATGTCATTGATGCTGACACATCATATAACCTGCTGCTGGGACGGCCATGGATCCATGCCAACTGGATCATCCCTTCCACCCTCCATCAATGCTTCAAATATGTTGAAGATGATGCGACAGTACGAACTGTCTTTGCTGAGAGGCAACCATTCAAAGGGGTGGAAAACTACTTCACTGACGCTCTCCTATATCAAGAGGCGGGTGGAGCACTCAAAGAACCGTTGCCGGACAATGAGGAAAGTGGCAACGAGGCGGATTCAGAATCCGAAGCAGGCATGCCAGCCATTCTGATTGGTGAACCAATTATAGCATGTCTCAATAATCCCCTATGTAATACTCCTTCAGAGGATGAAGGTGAATGGGTAATTAATGATAATATTTCTTTTGATTATCCTGCGAGTATTGGGTCGATTAAATCCATTACGGATGGCTCTCTGCATGTGCCCGTACATGAGCCAAGTGTGGCCAGCACATCTATGGAAGCTATAGAAGGGGCCACACTGGTGATCCCGCCATCCAAAGAAGGTCAGTTACCGATAATCTTCGGTAGAACCCAACCGCGGGGACCTGCGGTCGCAGATTCAAGCTCAGATTCAGACACTCCACAATTCTTTCATTACGCGTGGCCAGCGCGCTATATTATGAAGAAAATGGGGTACGACTTGAAGCATGGAGCAGGCCTGAATTTCGGAAAAGGAAGGCGCGGTTTGATGCGGAACTTTGTGCCTAAAGGGAAGCCTGCAAATTACTATGATAGTACACGCAGGGGGTTGGGATACGTCACACCCACATCATCAGTAACAGTTCAAGTCAAGGACAATGGGTCAGCTCCATCACATTCGGCTTCATCCTCCGAGTGGGACTCCGATATCAGCATAGGAGGAATGTTCAAAGACCTCACTATTAATATGACCTCAAGCAGTCAATTGGAGCCCGCAGAAGCCACTGATGAGGAACCATGGGCCCAGCAGTTAGACCTTCAATGGGAAAAGCGATTCGAACTGCGCGAGCCACCCACTGAAGACAAGGTGATGCAGGTCAACTTGGGTAGTCAAGACCATCCTAAACCCATCTTTATAAGTGAAAGCTTATCACTTATAGAAAGGGAAGAATTGTTAATACTCATAAAGGAGTATATAGATGTCTTCGCATGGAGCTACGAAGATATGCCCGGACTTGATCCACAGGTCGCTATGCACCATCTAAACATCAAGCCTGACGTCAAGCCAGTCAAGCAGCAATAACGTCGGTTTCGCCCAAACATCATGGAAGCTATTGAAGCCGAAGTTCACAAACTCATTGCATGTGGCTTCATCAGGGAGGAACAACATCCAGATTGGGTAGCCAACATCGTCCCCGTCCTCAAGAAGAACGAAAAAATACGGATATGCATCGACTACCGTGATCTCAACACGGCCTGTCCCAAAGACGAATTCCCACTGCCCATCACCGACGTCATGATCGACAACACATGTGGATTCGAAAGGATGTCTTTCATGGACGGCTTTTCAGGGTACAACCAGATTAAGATGTATCCCGATGACGAGAAGCATACTTCGTTCCGAACACCATTGGGGGTATACTGCTACACTGTAATGCCCTTCGGACTGAAGAACGCCAAAGCAACCTACTAGCGGGCAATGAGTACGATCTTCGCGATCATCTTCGAAAAACGGTGGAGTGCTATGTCGACGACATTGCCGTCAAAAGCCGCAACAAGAATGAACATCTTCGCGACCTGAGAACGATGCTCGACATAATGCGGGCTCATCAACTGAAAATGAATCCGACAAAATCCTTCTTGGGAGTGTCAAGTGGCAAGTTCCTTGGGTTTATTGTCACATCAAAAGGGATTCATCTTGACCCAGACAAAGTCAAAGCCATTCAGAGCATGCATCCACCGAGGAATCTCAAAGAGCTTAGAGGCTTGCAAGGCAGGCTGGCTTATATCAGAAGATTCATTGCAAACCTCTCAGGCCGCTGTCAACCGTTCACCCCAACTCATGAAAAAGGGTGCTTCCTTCGTATGGGATCAAGCTTGTCAGGAAGCTTATGAAGAGATCAAGAGGTACCTCACAAAGCCTCCAGTCTTAGTGGCCCCTACATCAGGGAAACCATTTTTGCTTTATGTAAAAGCTCTGGACTACTCCCTCGGTGCCCTCCTCGCTCAAAAGGACGACAATGGCCACGAGCAGGCCATTTAATATCTGAGCAGAACTCTCATAGGAGCGGAATCTCGCTACAACCCTATCGAGAAAGAGTGTTTAGCTCTCGTCTTCGCTGTTCAGAAGACCCGACATTATTTGGTCGGCCAGACCATACATGTCATCTCCAGAGTAAACCCACTGCGTCTTCTTATGACGAAGCCAGGATCACTGAATTCAAGATTGGCTAAGTGGGCACTTTTATTGTCTAAATACGACATGATCTTCACGCCTCAGAAGGCGGTTAAAGGCCAGGCCCTTGCAGAATTCTTGGCTGCTCATCCAGTTCCGGAGCATTCAAAACTTCACGAAGACATCCCCGATGAGGTCTTCGAGTCTTATGCAGCCTCAAAAGAGGAAGTGTGGCAGATGTTCTTTGATGGAGCCTCCCGAATGGGCCCTAAAGGCAAGATTATTGCCAGAGTGGGGGTTGTGTTTATCTCCCTACATAATCATGTCCTGCCCAGAGCATTTTCTCTGACAGAATCATGCTCCAACAATGTTGCAGAATATAATGCTCTGCTCATCGGTCTTCAACTTGCTCATGGAATGGGGTACGCTACCTCGAAGCCTATGGCGATTCAAAATTGATCATCAATCAGGTTAAAGGCGAATATGAAGTCCGCCATGAGGACTTGGTGCCTTATTACCATACAGCCATCGAATTGGCTAACCTATTTGAAGGTTTCTACTTCGGGCATGTGTCCCGATCTCAGAATACCAAGGCGGACGCCCTTGCTGCATTAGCAACGACTCTAGCCTTACCAGCTGACACCGAGTATCACCTCACAGTCGCAACTCGACATCTTGCATGCTCCAAGCACATACTAAGAACTCGAGAAGTCTATAATGTCTCCACGGATCTTGAACCAAGAGACTGGCGCTTTCCTCTCATCGACTATGCTTTGCACGGTCTGCTTCCAGACGATCCCAAGGAAGCAGCGTCCATCAGACGAAGGTCTCTCCGGTTCTATTACGATCCGACTTTGAAGACACTTTACCGTCGCTTATATGACGGTCTTCTCCTCCGTTGCCTTTCCAATTCAGAGGCACAGGAAGCGCTCCAAGAAGCGCATGACGGCATTTGCGGAGCTCATCAGCCAAGTCCAAAGCTCAAAGACAGGTTGCACAGACTTAGATACTATTGGCCAACTATGATAGCCGATGCCATCCAATACGCACGAAGGTGTAAAGCATGCCAGATTCATGCGGATTTCATACACCAGCCTTCGGAGCTGCTCCACCCAACTGTTGCTTCATGGCCATTTGAAGCATGGGGAATCGACGTCGTAGGGCCAATCAGCCCTTCTTCGACGAAAGGTCACCGGTTTATCCTAGTAATAACCGACTACTTTTCAAAATGGGCGGAGGCTATACCACTGGTTGAAGTCAAAACCTCCAATGTGGTTCATTTTATCAAGCACCACGTCATCCATCGATTTGGTGTACCTAGGCGGATCATCCACGACAACGGTCCCCAATTCATAAGCCAAGTATTCTATCGGTTCTGCAATAAATACCGAATTCAGAATATGGCTTCAACTGCCTATAATCCTGCCGCCAATGGCTTGGCGGAAGCATTCAACAAAACAATCATCAAGCTGCTCAAGAAATTCGTCTCCTCGAATAAGCGAGATTGGGACGAAAAGCTCGGTGAATGTCTTTGGGCCTACCGAACCACGGTGCGGACACCGACAGGCAATACGCCTTTTTCCCTGGTATATGGGTGCGAAGCGGTCCTCCCATTGGAAATCCAGATGCCATCGTTGCGTGTTGCTCTGACCACCAAGTGCACATCAGAGGACAATGATCGCCTACGCCTTCAAGAGCTCGAAGCTTTGGACGAAAAGCGACTACAAGCTCAGCAGCATATCGAGCTATATCAAGCTCGGATCTCAAAAGCCTTCAATAAGAAGGTCAAACAGAGAATCTTTCAGAAAGGAGACCTGGTCTTAGCCGTCAGACGACCGATGATTATGACGCACAAGACCAAAGGCAAATTTCAGCCTAAATGGGAAGGACCGTTTGTGATAGAAACAGTCTATTCAAATGGAGCATACCGCCTTATGACTTCAGATGGCGACCTACTCATGATGCCGATCAATGGCAAGTTCTTAAAGAAGTATTATCCTTAATCAAGGATCCTTCTCTTGATCAAGTTAACACTGCACCTCTGATCAAGATCTCCGTGCCCGAAGCACACACAAGAGAGCCTTTCTCTTCCTCCAAGTGAGGTCATACAGCCGAAAACCAACAGGAACCTAGCCGTGCACCAGTTATCCTAAAGGAGAGTTAGGGTTATGCAGACATTAACCCGATAATCCAATATCCTTAGCGATTAAGGATAGAGGAAAATGTTGGCCTGTAAGCCCAACATAAGTCCTCGACAACTCATCATGCTGAGGGGAAAAGCATGGCTAGCCCAATTCAAACGGTAGTTGGTAAAGGCATATCAAACCCGTTGACAGCTGGGGATTTGCTAAAAATCCTAAGGGACCGGTTCCCATTTGATTCCCCTCCAAAATCACTTACCAATTCTCATCCATAGAATGGTAAGGCCACATATATTCCGCTGTTATGTTAACATTAAACCTATGACAGCAGTCCCCTCATTTCTCCTCGTGAGAACGAGACCTCCCAAAGTCACTTACCAATTCTCATCCATAGAATGGTAAGACCGCATATACATTTCGCTGTTACGTTAACATTAAACCTATGACAGTGATTCCCTCGTTTCTCCCCGTAAAAACGAGATTTCTCCCAAATTCCACTACAATCTCGATACTCGTTGACATTTACAAAAGACGAGTATCACCATTTTTGAGCTTGGTGGCGTCTCAATTGGTTATGTCATTGCGACCTCTGAACCAGCAGACAGCTAAGTCTCAATTTCGAGCCCTGTTGACATCTACAAAAGATAGGTCTCGATACTCGTTGACATTTACAGAAGACGAGTATCACCAATTTTGAGCTTGTTGACATTTACAAAAGACAAGTCTCAACCCCGAGCCCTGTTGACATCTACAAAAGACAGGTCTCGATACTCGTTGACATTTACAAAAGACGAGTATCACCAATTTTGAGCTTGTTGACATTTACAAAAGACAAGTCTCAACTCCGAGCCCTGTTGACATTTACAAAAGACAGGTCTCGATACTCGTTGACATTTACAAAAGACGAGTATCACCAATTTTTGAAGCTTGGTGGCTTCTCAACCAGTTATGTCATTGCGACCTCTGAACTGGTAGATAGCCAAGTTTCATCTACCATTGAGCTTAGTAGCATCTCAATTGGTTATGTCATTGCGACCTCTGAACCAGCAGACAGCTAAGTCTCAATCCCGAGCCCTGTTGACATTTACAAAAGACAGGTCTCGATACTCGTTGACATTTACAAAAGACGAGTATCACCTATATTGAAGCTTGGTGGCTTCTCAACCAGTTATGTCATTGCGACCTCTGAACTGGCAGATAGCCAAGTTTCATCTACCATTGAGCTTAGTAGCATCTCAACCGGTTATGTCATTGCGACCTCTGAACCAGCAGACAGCTAAGTCTCAACTTTGAGCCTGTTGACACTTACAAAAGACAGGACTCACCGATGCTTGCTGACATTTACAAAAGGCAAGTATCTCCCCTTCAGCCCCGCAAAGGGCTAACCTCGAGATTGCTGACGTCTTAATCGGTTATGTCATTGCGACCTCTGAACCGACGGATAGCCACGTCTCAAAGATTACGTCCTCAAGCAAGAACAAGATTGGAGATTCAACAGAAGCCAAAACAAAAGGAAAAAATTTCCATTAATTCCAAAAGATGGGGACACATGGAGGCACGTATACAATGACCTACAAGCGTACACTGTACGATCTGAGCCGCTCTCTGAGGGCATTTAGCCTCGTCTTCCTGTCATCAGCAGCCTGGGCAAGCGCTTGTGACCTCAGCTCAGCCTCATCAAAGTCCACCGCCTGGGCCAGACGAGCTTCAACTTCCGCCAAAGTTGCCCTCTGTGACAACTCCTGCCGCGCAAGCTCCTCACTCTGAGCTTTGAGTTGTTCAAGCCGCGCAATTTTCTCAAGACGCACCGGTATGGACTTGGATAAGAGGAGATTTGCTTTCCTGATCATTTCCTCAGCCTTCACAATCTTATCCTCAGCGCCAAGAAGAGTACTAGTGGAGGCGTCAATTGCACTTCCAACCTCCGCTTGCCTTGTTTCCAAGGATTTCAAATCAGAAGAGACGGCCTTAGCAGCCTCTTGAGCAGCAAGCCGGGCCTCGTGCTTTCGGGCAACAAGACAGGCGAGCCGCTCATCAGCTAAGGACGCCGGGTCTGAGCGATAGAGACGGCGCCACTCCTCTACAGCCTTCTCAAGTTCATCCACCAGGAGTTCTAAAGTAGCAGCCTAATGATACCCCTCAAAGTCCCGAATGCTCTCAATGTCACGGGAGAGGACCACTTTCAGCTTTGAGAATGGTACAGGCGAGCCCTTCAAAACTAGGTTGATAGTTCGCTCCAAGCTTCTATAAAAGCTATCGACCAGGTCACCTATATAATCATTCTCGGCCTCAGCCATTTTTGGCAGGGAGGCAACCTCGGAATAGTCCACCAGCCTGGTCGACGTCGTCGCAGAAGAAGCAGCGGGGACACTGACAGCAGCAGGACCAGCCGAAGGCGATCTCGGCAGAGTCCTCATCGAAACCAGCACGCCAGCCATCGCGGAGGTAGGACTGGCAACCACCTCTTGAGCAGTAGGCTCAACCACCAGGGTTGGAGAAGTAGGGCTTGCGATCACCCTCAGTGCCGCACTCGGCAAAACAGTCCGCACCTCACTCGTTGATGTGATTGGGAGTGAGGATACCTCCGGGACTGCCGCCCCTTCAACCTCTGGTCCTTCAGCCGATTTGGGCTGATAAGAAGGCAGGTCGCCATACAGCGCGTCCAACACAGCAGCATCTGCCGTGGCCGAAGCGCTCATGTCACCCCTTGACCCTTCGTGAAGATCTACCGGCTCCCTTGAAGCTGATGCATCTTGAGGCCGAACACCTGTAGAAAGACTGCGGTTAGTCGGGACACTATAGAAGAAGCCAAGAGGTTAGGACAATACCAAAGGATGATGTTTCCTCGAACATCTCGTCGGCCGCACCGGTCTCCAGGGGCTCCATCGGAAAATTTTTGCCTGAATCAGTACGAACAACCGGCTCGCTTTCGCTTGCCGAATATCCTGTGGACCACCCGATAGAGCTCGATGCCTCAGGACTTCTTTAGAAGTCCCAACGCCTGAAGGACCAACATCAGCCGCGCCACTTCCAGACTCTTCCGAGTGAGCAGGGGAACCGGCTACAGCCCCATAAGTGAATAGGGGATCATAATGTTCCCCTTGTTCTCCAGCTGCCTCAGCTCCTACAATCAAAAAGGATTGATAATAAGTCAATGGGAACGCACAAAAAGGCGTATTATATGAACAAGGTTAACCGTACCCAGACCTGGAGCGAATTCACCACTAGTCGGTTCAGCAACCGACGGTTCAGCTGCTAATGGGGCAGCAGGAGGAATCGCTGTAGAGGGATAACCCTCTACGACAATCGTAGGAGCTTGGCGACGGGACTTCTTCGCCAATGATTTCCTACGAGAGCTACCCGCCCGCTTTCTCTTGAAGTGGACGTCAGAATCCTCTTCTTCCACTCCTCCCGCACGTCGTGGGGAAGATGTCCCCACCACATCAGAGCCAGCCGCATGAGTATCAGCTCCAGCCCCCGCCACGAAGCGAGGACTCCCTGCATCAGAAGCCTCACTGTCATCCACAGCGATGAACTCCTCCAAGCCGGGGACACGAACCCGTTTGCCTTCCTTCTTCTCAGAGGCCTTCCGCTTCAGTCGCTGAGAGATTAACTTCACACCCGAACTGTTGGCGTTAAATTCAGGAGGTGTGGAGTTGGAAGCCGCATACCACTGGCAAAAGCACAGGGTCGTCGAGAGGCCGGGATCCTGCAGCGGCGTGCGTAGCCACGCCCCAGTGCCATCCGCAGTGAAGAACCGCCAGGCACGGGCCCCATCAATAAGACTCCCCATGAAAGCCAGGTCTGAATTGGGGTTGCCCACGTACAGCTGGTCGTATCCGAATTGGCGGGCAAATCGACTCGGGACGTAGGGTTCCAGGTAGCAGGTATCCCCACTCCTGTACAGCAAGTGCGAGGGCCGGATGCTGACCAGCCACTCGAAAACGCCCCGACTCATGGGAGACCGCCCCGACTCTGTGTCTCAGAATTCCTCGTTGTATCCTGCACCCCGAATACGAGGAAAACAGCGGAACAGGCTATAAGCGTCATGACGACGCACTAACTTACGGGCCTCGGCCACGTAGGATTTCATCCAAGAACAGTCTTCGAATCGGCGGAGAAGCGCCGTTCGAACACCCTGCGGAGGGTCTTCCCCAGCTCCAATCAAAGTAGGGTAGTGTAAGGCGAACCACGCCATCAAGTAGGTGTATGGCAGACCCACCCTAGGATTGGGTCCATCACAAGGCAGGATAGCACTCTTCCCACGCCTCGACGCCGGTGGCCTGCAGAAAGCCTCCGTTAATGCGCGAAGGCCTCTTTGAATACAGCACACCATGGCCGGGAGAAGACCCAGACGGTGACCGTGGGCCAAGCGAACGGCGGGTAGCAGAACATTCGGGTGGACGATGTCACCCGAGGAAGAAGGCACAACACACTTCTTTAACCAAACGGTTAAGAAACCGGCCAGCAGCGCCTTTCGAGACATAGGCCGACGGGCCTGATGGTGAAAGCTCCGAAGGGTATCTCCCTTCTCATAGGGACCAGCGTCTTCTGTTACGACGATATCCCTTTGGAGACACATCTCCATCCGTTCAACAATATCGCCATCAGCAACTCCGCGATGAGCTGCTTCAGGAGCATTCTTCATGTCTGGGAACAGGTAACTTCCCCAGCTCTTCAAGCTCTTCGAGCTACCCTTGCCACCACCGTGGATGCTGGAACAAATATGCAAGTGGCACATCAACTCCCAATAAGTCTCGAGCAAAGCAGGCTCCTGTTTCTCCAGAATAGCCAACTCCGCCTTGCAGGGAAAGTACTCTTCGTATGGAAGAGACCCGAAAGGCAGAGCAGAGATTTCCCACATCTCATGCAAAGCCATGCCCAGCTCGCCAACCGAGGTGAAGAAGGTACCCGAAGCCGGACAGTACAACTCAAGGATGGCGTAGAAGCACGCCACCTTCATCTCAATGCCGTAGCAGGTCGCCCTGACGGCCTCATAGAGTTTCAACCCCTCCAAGTCCTCCTCGAAGTGAGCGAGGATATAGTTGGTCAACTCCGCCCACCATGTCTTAGGAGGATGAACCCAACCGGGAGCCCTGAAGTCAGTGGCAGGGTAGTTCCCGTCAACTGCGCAGAACTGAGTGCCAAAGGTCTGCGCCACAGCCGGGTTCTCTCCCACTGGAAGTTCCCGTGATACCTTCCCAGGGTATAGCCCTATTATGCTGTGGGGAGGGCCCGCCCTCGAATAGCCGGACTGAAAGGTCAATCTCCCAACATGGACGGATTCGACGCTTCGGCTTACGCCCCACGCCATCTTCCGAGCCTGAGTCACATTCACGAAAGAAGATAAAGGAAAGTGCCGCTTAGTCGACGGAAGGTAAAACTTCTCGCCATCCAGTTGAAAGATCCATTGTCCTTCGCCTGTCTGCAACTGGCGATCAGGATCGGATGCGGCATCCCCGAACATAAAGTCGGGCTTTCTGTAAGTCCGACGATCAACATCCTCAAGAGGAGCCGTGGTCAAGATACTCCGTGTGGTCTGCGGATGACCGCCTTGTATGAGTGTATCCCGGACGAGGGAGCTCCGCTCACTGAACAAAGAAGCCTGTCCATGGAATTGCAGGCTGAGGTTACCATCTGCTCGACTGGTTAGCCCGAACAGACTGTTCAGGAGACCGGATGTGTAATGCACTGCAAAGACAGAAATGAACTATGATTAGTTCAACAATCAAGTGGATACGAAGACATAAAAATTCACTAAGGCATAGCCTCGCTCGGCGAGCAAGGCCAGCAAGGCGACAACTTCGACGGAGCTTGACCTCGTGGATAAAATTGCATTTTTGCAAAAAAAGCGTCCAAAGTACCAACTTCGCTTAAGCAGAAAGTGGTATAGCCCTAACGGCTGACGTCACCGAGAGGGCATCATGGTTAAAAGTCACCCTTCATGGCCATGACTGAAGGAACAGACCTATATCCTGTTCCTCAACAGGATGGAGACTGCCCGAGTAATGGCTTCGTACGGAAGCCTAAGGAAGAACTGTTCGGTTCTTAATTCCCTTGTGCAAGGAAAATAGGGAGGTTCAAGGAAACGAGTTCCCTAATGAGGACAGATCATATTCGATCGTCCTAATAGCCAAATGTCGGCTCCAAAGGAGAGAGACCACGGTCTCTAATCAGATAGGAAAATCCCTTACCGGTGACTGGTCGCTCGATGACCGGAGGAGGAGGACCCTCCGCTGCAGAAGTCGCCACTTCTTTTCCCACTTGTCTTTTGGGCGCCATTAAAGAGTTGCAAGAGTTCTCAAGGTTCTCTGAACGGAGAAGGAAGAGGAAGAGGGAAAGTCAAGAAATTTCTCTGAAAAAAGGAGATCTTTTCCTGCTCAGTCCGATCGGGCTTTTATAAGCCAATCAACGCCTGAAACGAGGCCTCGAAAAGGGCGTACGCCGCCGTTTCGAATTAATTTGAAACGCCGCCCAAAGCGCCTTCCCGAGAAGCGCTGGTTCAACTCCACTAAGGGTTAACTTCGCACTGGAGTAAAGTGCGGACTTCGCACAATCCTTCAAGGACTTCGCCGAAAGGCTTATCTTAGCCCTCTAAAAAGGCGCTGACATGCCAGTCTCGCGAAGATCACTCAAAGAAAGGACTATCTCCTTAACTCCGCATACAGTTTTGACCCGCTATGGCCAAACTCTCAATGAAAGCAAGCAAAAATCAGATGATTTGAAGATGAACTTTCGTTGATTTAAAAGGAAGGGTACATTGATATTACATCAAAATTGTGTTTCATACAACACACCCAGTTGCTTAACAAGGTCATCCGCGCTAAAGGCATACAAGTGGTTTTGTCCGCTTCTAAGTCAAACCAACTGGACAAAGAAGGCCTTCCTCCTGCACAGGGCTGTAATTAGTGGTGCCGCAAGGACACGGTCATTATTCTCCACAAAAATGGCAGATCTTGTCAGGCCATTTTTGTTGAAGCCTGGCAATAAAAACCTATTGCCGCCAACACGATAGATCACGTATAATGGGAATTGGCAGTGATACCAGTGATCTAACGGGTGTGAGGCCCGCTTTCCCGAAGTGGATCGCCCCCAAAGGCCACCAAAGTTGAAAGTCGGCAATGATGCCGGCGATCCCACAGGCAACGCCCACTATCTCGAAGCGGATCATCTCCGACAAAGCGGCTACCAGCCTCACCTCAGAACGAATCATCTCGGATAAAAGGCTGCCAATAGCCTCTGGGACACGCACCCGTCGCCCCAAGTTGTTCCTCCTGCTTAAAAGTAAAGTTTCAACCGGGAAAGCATAAGGCAATTTTATGGTTCCTTCCATCAAGTCACAAGATTGGCGAACATAGCCCACTGCAAGGCAAATCAGAACAGATTAGCAACTAAGCACAGAAGAGGCTACAAAAGAATTAAGCTAAATCTTTTGGGTCGAAGCGATCCAGTTTCAGAAAAGCAGAGGACAAGCCTCGCCTGCACAACACTGATGGGCTGGTTCAGCAAACGCCAAGTCCAAGCCTCGCCTATATGGCTAGCCAGACTGACCCCGTGGGATACAGTCTTAGCTCCGCCTATATGGCAAGACTGGCTCAACTATTGAAGAGACCAAGTCCCAAGTTCTGCAGCGGACTTAACATGCAGTGATCTTTCTGGGAAGCTATGCCAAAATCCTTCTCTACAGATCAGTCAATTGCAAGATAAAGAGCAAGGGAAGCTAATCCCTGAAGCAGCTGCTAAAGATGAATCAAGGGAGATGAATTCCCTAAAATCAGTGAAGTCGTTGAATGATCAAGACTTACCAGTCCTTGGCTGGATAATAACTAGAGTGGGCATTCCCACTAATCCAGAGATCTGAGTATCTCTTCTAAACCAAGAGAAGAGAAGAGAGGCAAAGCACTTCTCTTCAGAGGACCTCAAGTGTCCTATTTATAGGCCCCATGGCCTGAGCGCTGCCACCTCAAGCGTGAAAGCACGAGCGCATTTAAGGTACTTATTGCGCCTTGAAGAAAGGGAATATCCTCTCTTGGAAACGTGCAAATCGGAGAATATCTCCCTCGATCAGCACGAAGAAAGGAGTAATCCTCCTCGTAACCAGCCCACGGCAGTTGGTCTCGGGAAAGCGACAGATGTTCCAGAGCGAACTTACCTAGCTGCGAAGCTACCCAGACGCGAGTCTACATGATTCCTCGGCGAATCTACATCCCAAAGCAGGATTTAAAGCGAAGCTGAACTCAACCATCATGGCGACGTTCATACTCCACACACCACCGATCAAAGCAATTCAAAGTATTCCGAAGTCTGAGACATTGCAGACTTTCGAAAACTTTGAAGGGGGTCTTGTTGACACTTAAAAAAGACAAGATTCTTATTGGTCTAAACAATGTCTAAACTTGTTGACATTTACAAAAGACAAGTGACAGACGAGCTGAAGACCAGTTTTCCACCCATCTCCGAGGGACAAGGAAGCAACTTGGACTCCACTGATCCAGCAAGCAGACAGTGAACCCGGATTGTTTCTAAACAGACCTCAGCAGGTCTAAGGTGCTAGCACTTAGCATCGCATGAGCCCAAAGGGAAAGCCTCGCCAGGAAGCTAACTCGCAACTTTGCCAAAGAGGACTTCCAGTTCCGCCAAAGGGTTTCTTTCGGACTTCGCCAGAAGCTGCCTCTAGCTCCGCTACGAGCTCAATGCGGATGGCTCCGCTATGAATCTGCCACGGTCAACCTTTGACCAATCAAATCTCTGGATGAGATCGGATCTAATCAGATCACATCCAATTAAGATCAAATCAGAGATCAAATTTGGCAGTTGATTGCCACAATCTCTTGACTCTTCTTAAAACGAGTAAGAAGATCAGGAGAAATCCTCCAATGATATGGAAAGGATCAAAACAGATCAAGAGGATCAACCGACCTGCCAATTCTAGCTTCGCAGAAGCTGATCCTAGCCTCGCAGCAAGGCTACTTTCCAGATTTAAACAGATTTGATTCAATCTGTTTCCATATCTTCAAGGGACGATTATACCCTTACTCTCCCTATAAATAGCCCATCAAGGGTACAAGGAGAGGGACACATGCAGAGAGGCATACGAATGCACGAGATATAGAAAGAGGGATCGAAGACGAAAGGAGGACTCCACAAGCAGAGGCTTCTTCATAAGCACCGTGCGCTCTCGAATTCAGAGACCTTTTAGAGAATTGCTTTCTCTAACCAGGGTGTTGATGCCCTAACGTTGTCCTTCTTCTCAAGGAATCTCCGAACCAGGCGAGAAGGAATTCCTTATTGAAGGCGATTTTGAGAAGCAGCAAGAGGGTTCTACCAACCTTCTGTTCTCTGATTCCCCGAACCAGGCGAGAAGGGAATCTCATCGCTCGCATCGTCAAAGGGACAAAGTGGTCGCGCGCTGACCAGACTCCTATCGGCACACTTCTCCAGAATCTCTGAGGAGATCTACTTGTAATCTTTTTAAGAATACTTGTAATTTAGCTCCTCAAACTCTTTTTTGTAAGTTTTCCCCCTTTGCAAACATAATGGAAAACAACAGTGTTTGCCAGATTTATGCTCCATTTCAAGAGTGCTAAAATTTATGGAATTCATGACTTATTCTTTAACATTTCCACCCAATTCAGAATCATAATCAAACTATGGACTTGAACGTTTATAATTCTGCCTACAAACTTGATCCATCATCATTTTAACCCCATTCACTTCTTAATCTCATAAAATAAAAGATCTACCATTTTTCTTGTAACAAGCATTTAATTAAGAAATTATAAGAACTATTGAAGAACATGGATCAAGAGAAATCCCCCTCATAACTGATTTTTTATTACAAGAGTTTCAAAGCAATACAAATTAATTATTGGAGGTGAATCATAACATGATTAAAATTTTTTAAATGTGAGAAAATTGAAATTAGGTTTAATCAAGATAGAATCTCCCTCACATTCTTGTTCCTCCTTGCTATCGTCGTTGCTCCCACTTACCGCCGCTCTACCACCGGTCGCCACCGTCGGCCGCCGCTCCAACGCCGGCCGCCACCGCCAGCAGCCGCCGGCTACCCGGGTGTGGCCGGGTGCTCCCGGTTCCAAAGAAGAAAGGGAGGGGAGAAGAGGGAGAGAGTGAGATTAAAAAAAGTAATTGAAGGTTGTAAAGAGATAAAGAGAGGTTGTATTTGAGATTCTTTTCATGAGTTTCTTAGGTTGAAAAATGGGAGATGGAAGGAGATGAATGAGGGATTAATTATCTCCCCATTTACACAAAACCCCTCCCATAAACATGTATTACATATATCCACAACCTCTCTCTTTCTTCATCTTGCCACCTATACACACACACTTCAAGGCTAATCATAGCCCTCCATCTACCCATACCATGCATACCTACTTTCTCCACTAGCTCTAAAAATAATAAAATAATTCTCATGGTTGTATTTTTATTTTTTATTTATTTTGGTATTTGCTTCATTTTCTAGTATTTACACAATGTACTCACATGCCACTTTATTACACATATATGTATGAACAATATATTGAAAAGTATAAAATATATATGTGCAAGTATTCATAGAAGAATGACCATGTTCACAAGGTTTTACATATACATAACAAACATAGATAGGAACATATGTATATATGTCGAATACCAATATTTTTCACTTTCAAATTTTCTTTTACGGGATTTCTAAATATCCATTGTTACACTCGCTTAATTTGGTCATCATCTCAGATAATCAGTTTATCCCCTTTAATAAGTATTAAATCAAGATTTAGAATTTCAGAGTGTTACAGATTGAATAATGGTGACATTATGATGCATGATGTCAACATTAAAGCAATGGCAAAGTTAGAAACTGCGATTTTAGCCTTGTCACTTTTCTCATGATCAAGTTAATATTATATCTCTGATCAAAGCTCTACCCCGATCAATGAGATGATTAGGATTTGAGATCCAAGATGTTTGGGAGGGCGCAAAAAAAAGCTTCCTTCTTCAATGGATCACATCATGGTCGATCGACGCTAAGCCAACTGAACATAGGTCACATTATAATGCATGATGTAAACATCAAAGAAAAGACAAAGGTAAAATGTCAAAATTTTAGCTTTGTCACTCTTCTCTAGTATATAAATATGTACCTATCTTCAACTTAGAAGAATAGTTCATATTTTGAAGTCAAGCATGCCCAAGCAACAGTTTCAGACATTCTTCTTTATAATCAGAAGGATGGTTTATCTTGTCTGACTTTTCTATATACAGTAGTGGTGTATCTCATTGTCCTGTTCGATCGATCGAAGCTCGATCCAACAACCAAAGGATCCGAACAATTAGATGAAAGATCAAATCAGTTTATCTGATAACTTATCAAGCTAAACTCATTGAAAAAGGTTCGTGACGCTTCCTTTTGCAGAACCTTTCCACTCTTTGAACGTTCATATCAAAACATGGTAACCGATTGAATGAAAGATCAAATGAGTTTATCTGATGACTTATCAAACCAAACTCATTGAAGAAGGCTCGTGACACATCCTTTTGCAAAACCTTTTCACTGTTTTCGCGTTCATATCAAAACATGATAACCGATCGAATGGAAGATTAAATGAGTTTATCTGATGACTTATCAAACTAAACTCATTCAAGAAAGTTCGTGACGCATCCTTTTGCAGAACCTTTACACTATTTTCATGTTCATCTCAAAACATGGAAACAAAATAAGGATCGAAGGGGACTCCACGAGGAAGGTTAATCTCTAGACAAAGTTCTTGCGAAATTTGTATCCACTCCTTTAATCCCCAGCTCATCTATAGAGTGAAAACCCATAAGATATATTATGTTACTTAAAGTAACAAAATAATCCAATGCCTCTAACAGTTAACGATAGAGAAAAATGTTAGCTTTTAAATGCAACAAAAGTCCTCGACAACTCATCATGCTGAGAAGAACAACATGGCTAGCCCAACTCAAACGGTAGTTGGTAAAGGCATACTAGACCTGTTGACAGCTGAGGGTTTGCTAAAAATCCTAAAGGGACCTCACCCCATTTGATTCCTCACCAAAATCAACTTACCAATTCCGATCCATGGAATGATAGAACCATATAAAATGATATTCATTTCCCTTGCAAAATTAATCACGAGTCAAACCTATCATGTTAACATTAAACCTCTGGTAATAAGACTCTAGCATATTCCTAGGCGGATAAAATCAATATCCTAAACAGATCAAAACTCCACTCGCCATCCTCTTAATTGAAAGATAGGTGCATTTAAATTGCTGTTATGTTCAAACACCTCTGAGAGACTACTTTACAAATCTCCTTCTAAATCCCCACGGAGCTCTTTTTGTTACATTAACAATTACTTCTGACATAGAATCTCTTATGGGAATTCAGTTGCTAACTCCCCAGCAAATTTTTGATAGACTTTCCTCAAAGTCTACTTTTTCCCTTTCAAGTCTCCAGTGGACTCTTTTGGTTGTCACGTTAACAATATACCTCTGATAATTTCTTCCAAATTACATCTGAAGAAAATGCCAATTTCTCCACGAAATTTGTGATCAAATCTTATTTCCCCAATGGAATTCTTTATTTTTATTGACACGTACAGTTCACCGCCTCTGAACTATAAAAATCTCGAGCTTGGTGGTTTTTCAATCGGTTATGTCTATGTTACCTCTGAACTGACAGATAAGTAAGTCTCATCTTCCAGTCCGGTAGGGACTATCCCTTTGCCGTTATGTCCAGTTCCACCTCTGAACGGCAGGACTCTGAGCCTAGCAACTTCCAATCGGTTATGTCCACATTATCTCTGAACTGACGGATGTCTAGATCTCTTCCCTTTATGGTACTTAAACTGTCAAGTCCAGTTTACCACCTATAAACAGATGAGTTCATACCTTCGTTCTCCTTTCCTCTATCAAGGTCAAGAGTTCTTGCTGTCATGTTAATAATAAACCTCTGAACAGCAGATTGCAAGCCTAAGATCCCCTAGTCGGTTATGTCCAGTCAACCACCTCTGAACCAATGGGTCCTAGATCCAATTACCCTTGCAGTCCCTAGAGGGCTAGCTGCTTAGTTAATGCGACTACTTCTGGCAGCATATTCAAAGTTTTGTTTGTCTTAGTCTATCATTTTTAGTTTATCACCTCTGAATAGATGGGTCCCTAAAACTAAATTCACCTTCTTTGTCATCATGTCCAGTTCATCACCTCTGAATGATAAAATTTCGAGCTTAGTGGCTTCTCAATCGGTCATGTCCAGTTAGTCACCTCTGAACTGATAGATAGCCAAGTCTCTATTTTTCGTTTACTGTTATGTCCAGTTCGTCACCTCTGAACCGTAAAGATTCCAAGCTTGGTGGCTTCTCAATCGGTCATGTCCAGTCAATCACCTCTGAACCGACAAATAGCTAAGTCTCCGCTTTACGTTTACTGTTTATGTCCAGATCGTCACCTCTGAATAGTAAACATTCCGCGTTTGGTAATTTCTAATCGGTTATGTCTAGTTCGTCACCTCTGAACCGATGAATATCCAATCTCACCCTTTTTTGTCGTTATGTCCAGTTTGTCACATCCGATCAATAAGGCTTCATATTTGGTGATTCCTAATCAGTTATGTCCAGTTTGTCACCTCTGAACTGACGGATTCCCAGATCTAACTTTTCAGTCCTATAGGGACTCTTCTCACTGTTATGTCTAAGATATCACCTCTGAACAGTGAATCCTCTTTCTAGCGATTCCTAACCTGTTATGTCCATATTACCTCTGAATAGACAGATTCCTACATCTGCTCTCTTTTGTTCCTAGTGAACTCTCATGCTCAGACTGATTTTATCATGTTTCTAGCCTCTGAATAATTTTCAGTCACAGTTTTAATTTCTGTGGAGAATTCTACTCAATGAATGCTCGCCTTTTGAACATCCGAGGCAATTCAAGTATTTCGAAATCTGAACCATCTCATTACGGATTTATGAAAACTTTGAAGGGGTTTTGTTGATACTCTAAAAAGGCAAACCCTCAGACAGCTTTTCAACCGGTCTGAACGATGTCTAACTTGAAGACATTTATAAATGACAAGTCGCAGACAAGCTGGCGATCAGTTTCTGCCCATCCTTGAGGAAAAATCAGCGACTTAGACTCTACTGATCCAATGAAGCAGACAGTAAGTCAAGCCTACCTTCGAAGAGACCTAAGCAGGCATAAGATACTGAGTTAGCTCAGCACTTAGCATCGCATGATCCCAAGGGGATAGTCTCGCCTGAGAGGCTAAGTTTGTCTAGTTTCGCCTTGAAGCTCTCCATAGATAGCTAACTTGATAGCTTCGCATGAAGCTTTCTTGATAGTTTCACATGAAGCTTTTCATAGCTCCAGTGAGCTAACTTACAACTTCACCTGAAGTTAATTATAGCTTCGCCTGAAACTTTCTTGATAGCTTCGCATGAAGCTTTTCATAGCTCCATAGAGAGCTAACTTATAACTTCGCCTGAAGCTAATTATAGCTAGGCTTGAAGCCTTCTTGATAGCTTCGCATAAAACTCTTCATAGCTCCACAGAGAGCTAAATTACAGTTTCGCCTGAAGCTAATTCTAACTTCGCCAGAAGCTAATTATACCTTTGCTTGAAGCTCTGCACAGCCGCAGAGAAGGCCAATTTCTACTTTCGCCTGAAACTTGACACAATTCCACTAAAAAAGCTAAAATGCTTAACTTTGCCTCAACTGGCTAGCTTCGCTTGAAAAGGCTAGTTTCACATGAGGAATGTAACCGCCCCACTAAGTTTGTGGGGAGAGTTAATGGGTAGTTACACCCTTATCCCCTCATTAAAGGAGACAATTAAGGGAATCATAACTCCCTATTTCTTAGTGAGGGAATTAATTAGTAGTTACACCCATGATCCCTCATTAAGAGGAGACAATTAAGAGAATCATAACTCCCTATTTCCTAGTGGAGGAGTTAATGGGTAGTTACACCCATGATCCCTCATTAAGAGGAGACAATCAAGGGAATAATAACTCCCTATTGAACTTATAAATAGCCCACTTGTAGGTTAGGCTCAGGAGCTTGAAGTAATTCAAGTCCAAGAGGCTTTTTGAAGACTATGAGCTTCTTTGGTGGCTTCAAAACTTTAGCCAAAAAGAGATATATTCTCTCGCTTCCAAGAATTTAGAGAATCACTTCTCTAATCTTACAAGGATCAATTCAGGGTGCTCATACCCTAAGATCTTTCTCTCTCTTAAGGAATCTCTAGAATCATGCAAGAAAGAATTCCGAAGCAGTAACATTCGAAGATTGATCGCTCGCATCGTCAACGAGACAAAGTGGTCGCACGTTGATCAGACTCTCACTGGCACACTTCCCTAGCAATCTCAGAGGAGATCTACCTATAATTTCCTTTTAATTACTTGTAATTTTACTCCTCAATTCTTTTTTATAAGTTTTTCCCGATCATTTTCAATGAAAAACAACATCAACAATGAGGGCTTCAAGCAATTTGACAGCAAGAGTAGTTGTTGTGAAGATATCTCTGTGAATACCAGAAGTAAATCTAAGGAAAAATAGCCTGTTGTCTTTTTTGGTCCCAGTCCAGTCACCTGATCAGCCTCAAAGAAAGCCTTCTCCAAATGACCTACCTGCTTCTTTTAGCCATATCTCTAGCTTTTCCTTTTAACTCAGTCTTTCTTTTGGCGGTTAGTATTTAACTTTAAAGCTTGACAAGTATTTTGGTTTGTGTGCTAGCACTTAATTATTTTTTTTAGATTCCATTAGTTATGTTTTCTGATTTAAACTCTGATTTAAGCTCTGATTTCTGATTCTCCACGCATGCTTTACTTCTGATTTTTTTTGTTGATGTCAAAAGGGGCAAAATTGCATGACAATTTTCTGCACATTTTTTTCCTGAAACATACACAAACATGCTCAATAATAGTATTTTTCTAAAACATGCACACATCTTATGCACACAGAGTTTGTCACAAGCATATTATTAATTAGTCTACATAGTCAGATTCTGTATTTGCCTTTCCTTGATTACTAATAAAAACCATTTCTATACATGCTTTTGATCATTGATAAGGATAGACACTCTGATATATATATATATATATATATATATATTATATATATATAATATATATATATATATATATATATATATATATATATATATATATATATATATATATATATATATAGGGGTTACTGTACCTCAGCCAGCAGGCTGAGAGAGTTTCTCAGCCGGCGGGACGTGGCTGAATATATGCCACATATCGGCCGCAGAGTGTAGGCGCCAAAAAAATCAAAAAAGATCCCGCCTAAACAATCGTGAAACAAATTGACAAAAATACCCCTTTTTAATTCTAAACTGGAATAAAGTCATCAACAAACAAAATTTCAGTTGAATATATCTACAGTTATAAAATTCGTAATTTTACTACATCGAAAAATATAATTAAAAAAATTTGGATCAACATAATGTAAAATAAGCAGAAGCATTGAAAATTTAAAAAACATGCCATGGTCGCAGACTTAATACAATATAACTTTCAATTTTATATGACAACTGCGACACAGTCACAGCACTAGTCGCAGTCATAGTATAACAAAACTTTTTTATATAACGTCTGCGACCCTAGTCGCATTCTATCGTACAGCAATGCGACCTCCTTCAGTATTGCGACCAAAGTCGCAATCTTCTTTCGCATGCCTTATGTATTAAATGAAAGTAATTAATATTCTTTCTACCATGATACAACAACAGTCTAGAAAAAAGAGATGCAATAATGTTAATATCGATAAAGGAAAGATCTGCACCATATGTAATCTAAAGATATAGGCAAACAATTCTATAAAAAGTTAATTTGTACTTCAAGTATTAAACCTCTGGCAAAAAGAAACTCTTCGGATTCTCCCGCAATAAATCTTCAATTAAATATTTAATTTTTTTACCACTTCCTACCATACTCAACCCTCACCTGTAACAATTATTATTACTATTCATGTTCTTCCACAATATTGACCTTTATATAATGCTTGTAACTAATATATTATCTCATACCTAAAAACTATATTTTTGCTCTTCCTTTTCAATTTGATTTCAAAAACTTCCAAAAAATAATTCATTCTTGAATCATGTCTTCCCCATCTTCTTCCTCTGAACACTTGGATTTCAACTTCAATCGTTCCCCCCCGGTCCTTTTTCTTCAGGATATTCTAGTGAATCTGATACCAGTCTGGACTTCACTCCTTTTGACTATCTCACTGCATCAAATAATGTATTAACTGATCCTCCTATTCATGAGGATAATGAAAATTTCATGTGGGTTAGTGAGGAAGACATTATTCCTCTGCCACTTGACGGAGACATGCTTGATGAAAGCATATCCTCTGATGCTGTAGGCTCGCTTTCTCGCAACGTGTCAGACGAAGAGCTTGATAGAGACGATCCATTCTAGGAGTTTATCGGTGAAACAAAAAAATCTCAAAAACAGGAAGATGATGAGGAAAAAAGTGATGAACAGGAAGAGCAGAAGAATGAAGATGACGAATTGCTTATGATGGTGATAATGATGAGGATTATGATTTCCTGATCTTCTGATATTCAATCTTATTTTATCTTCTTTTAAAAGCTTTTAATTCTGTTTTTTTGTAAGGTCTCTTTCTCACTATATTAACTTATAAGCTCTTTTAATTACATATCAAACTGCGACTGCTGTTCTTAAATACTGCGACCATAGTCGTAGTGCTACTACGCATGCAATAAGTAAAAAATAATTCATACTTTATAAGCAAAACATATAAAAACATACGTAAACTGCGACTATAGAATCAGTACTTATTCACCGTTATTACATTTAACTTAGCAAAAAAAAATTCATCAAGAAAAATGTAGTCGAGGGTACTGCGACCATAGTCGCAGTCCATGATCGCATACTATATGTAAAAACCAATTTAATAGTTCATAGGAGGATCAGACAACAGTCAGAAATGAAGAACAAAAATATAAAATAATACGTAAACTGCGATTATACTATCACTCTCGTTAATACTGCGACCATAGACGCGGTAGTGCGACCATAGTCCCAGTCCATGATCGCATACTATATGTAAAAACTAATTTAATAGTTCATAGGAGGATCAGACAACAGTCAGAAATGAAGAACAAAAAATATAAAATAATACGTAAACTACGATTATACTATCACTCTTGTTAATACTGCGACCATAGACGCCGTAGTGCGACCATAGTCGCAGTCCATGATCGCATACTATATGTAAAAACCAATTTAATAGTTCATAGGAGGATCAGACAACAGTCAAAATGAAGAACAAAAAATATAAAATAATACGTAAACTGCGATTATACTATCGCTCTCGTTAATACTGCGACCATAGACGCCGTAGTGCGACCATAGTCGCAGTCCATGATCGCATACTATATGTAAAAACCAATTTAATAGTTCATAGGAGGATCAGACAACAGTCAGAAATGAAGAACAAAAAATATAAAATAATACGTAAACTGCGATTATACTATCGCTCTCGTTAAGTACTGCGACCATAGACGCCGTAGTGCGACCATAGTCGTAGTCCATTATCGCATACTATATGTAAAAACCAATTTAATAGTTCATAGGAGGATCAGACAACAGTCAGAAATGAAGAACAAAAAATATAAAATAATACGTAAACTGCGATTATACTATCGCTCTCGTTAAGTACTGCGACCATAGACGGGGTAGTGCGACCATAGTCGCAGTCCACGATCGCATACTATATGTAAAAACCAATTTAATAGTTCATAGGAGGATCAGACAACAGTCAGAAATGAAGAACAAAAAATATAGAATAATACGTAAACTGGATTATACTATCACTCTCGTTAATACTGCGACTATAGACGCCGTAGTGCGACCATAGTCGCAGTCCATAATCGCATGCTATATGTAAAAACCAATTTAATAGTTCATAGGAGGATCAGACAACAGTAAGAAATGAAGAACAAAAAAATAAAATAATACGTAAACTGCGACTATACTATCACTCTCGTTAATACTGCGACCATAGACGCGGTAGTGCGACCATAGTCGCAGTCCATGATCGCATACTATATGTAAAAATCAATTTAATAGTTCATAGGAGGATCAGATAACAGTCAGAAATGAAGAACAAAAAATATAAAATAATACGTAAACTGCGATTATACTATCGCTCTCGTTAAGTACTGCGACCATAGACGCGGTAGTGCGACCATAGTCGCAGTCCATGATCGCATACTATATGTAAAAACTAATTTAATAGTTCATAAGAGGATCAGACAACAGTCAGAAATGAAGAACAAAATATATAAAATAAATACGTAAACTGCGATTATACTATCGATCTCGTTAAGTACTGCGACCATAGTCACGGTAGTGCGACCATAGTCGCAGTCCATGATCGCATACTATATGTAAAAACCAATTTAATAGTTCATAGGAGGATCAGACAACAGTCAGAAATGAAGAACAAAAAATATAGAATAATACGTAAACTGCGATTATACTATCGCTCTCGTTAAGTACTGCGACCATAGTCGAGTCCTTGATCGCATTATACATTACATGCGAAAAAAAGTAAACTGCGACTATATTAAAAATCATTAAATATCAAATCAGATAAAAAAATTAAAGAAGCATTCAAATTAGTTTCGTGATTTAATAAAAAAATGCTGGCAGTTTGGCCGCAGTTATAAAGATAATTGTCACAAAAATTGAATAACGTCATAAAATATAAAAATATAATAAACTATACATATCCACTGTCTTTTACCGACAGTGTAGCTTTTCATAAGGGGTATCTAGTAATTTAACTTCTTCCTATAAGCGGGCCGCAAGTTAGTGGCGTGACAAATCATGAGCCACGTCACCGCAGGCTGACAGAGTTCTCTCAGCTGCAGGCTGATATACATTTTTTCATATATATATATATATATATATATATATATATATATATATATATATATATATATATATATATATATATATATATATATATATAACTGATAAGAACATATTCTTGTTTCAGATATTCTGAAACATGCAATTAAGCTGCATTGTGGGATATTGAGTGTTATTCACTCAAATACTTGTTTACACGTGCTTATATGTGTATTTAGCATATGGATTGGTAGCTGTTCATTGCTCTTTTCACATCATCTCAACTCTCGGTTCCATTATTATAATTTGCCTCTACACTTATTTTCTCTAGCTACTAAGTTGCCATCATTTCTTCTATTTCTTGAGCTGCAGAAGTTGTCTCTCTCCTTCTTTCTTTAGCTGTTACAGTAGTCATTTTCTTTCATCTCTCTTCTCAAGTTGCAAACCTATTTAATGTTGCCGAAATTTTTCTCCATCCTTTATAATTTTGCAGCGAGCATTAAATACATAACAGGCTAATCTCTCCTTGTTTAAATGCAACATTTCTGTAGTTATTATGCCTTGAGCTTTAAATGTATCTCAGATTTAATCCAAGGCATCAATACAAAAAAAAAAGAGCTCGAACTTTCCTAGTCTCAAAAATTTAGAAATAACGAGAAGTTATTGTTGTGCTTTGATCTTCATCAATTCTCTTCACTAACTTCTCAATTAAGAAGTGATTTTGTTTTTATTTCTCATCAATTCTCTTCACCCACTTCTTATTAACACTCTCTTTATTGGATAATTATGTGTGTTCAATTCTACAATTATTTAAATTCTCCTTCTTGGAGATATTTATACTTGCTCTCTGATTACATAGTTTCATCTTGTATCAAATAAATTAAGATATTGTGCTTTAGTGGTTCTAATTTTTGTTTAGAGAACAAAATAACTCTCGTGATCTTGTGTACCCTCTTGGTGTAGAAGAGAAAGTCTATCTCTGTTGACAGTTATTTCCTCTTTGGGGAGAAGAATGGAAGTCCATGCTCTTAGGTTAGAGTGTTGACATTGTAATCTCTTATTTCGGGTTAGAAGCTTATAATGAATTTGAAATTTTAGAGAAAAGGTCTCTAGGTAGTAGATGTAGGGAGATTCCTGAATCACTCAAAATATTTGTCTTCCTCTCTCTCGTTTATTAATTTTTACTGCTGCACTTTGCTCTTATATATCATTATACTTAAGTATTAATCTGTTGACCATTTTGTCACACATTCTGCTTTCTATATTTGGATCAATCAGTGATATAAACATTTTGCCAGATAATCTGTAGTATAATTCTTTGCTCTATCAGCAGTCTGGTATCGGCTAGAAGTATTTACGTAGTCAGAAATGGGTTTTAACTTTATTTACTCTCTCAACAGAATATTATCATATGAATTTTACTGTTATATTTCACAAAGATTATTTACTTCACTCTTGAGTATTTGCTGTAGTTGATGTTGTATTGTGCCAGTCATCTTCTGGTTCATTTCCCCATTCTAGCAGCCTGACTGGCATTTTATCAGAACAAACTGTTCTTGAAAATTTTTTAGATCAGATACTTTTATTTTAAAACCCTATTCACCCCCTTTAGAGTTCTACAGGAGGCATAACGTGAACCAATCTTAAATCATCCCAAAGAGCCCACGAACATGCTAATCAACACTGACATGAACCCCAGCGAAACAAAAGTTAGCACCAGAAATAACAAAAGAAATGATCACTTGTTGCTCTATAATATAAATAATTTTGAAAGGAGGAAAAGAGGAAGAAACCAAAATCTAAAGATTTGGATAATGTCTTGTTCTGAAATTAGTGCATGCTAACTTCATATTAAGAAATTCTCAGTACTCGGTCTAATATTCTAAAAATAAACCCACAACTCTGCCAAACAAAGAAAATCTGGCTTCACCAAGCACAAAAGTGTCTGAGGGACTTTCTAGTCTCCTTATTGCGAATCTCTCTACAATCCCAGTAGAAGAACTTGATCGATACCTCAAAGAAGGTCTCCGGATACGTTCTCCTCCCGTGCTCAACCGAGGAGCTGGTTTGAAAGATTTTGAACCTTTCTTCTTATTAGTAACTTGCTGCCATTTTTCTTCTTTCTCGGCTAAATTCTCCCAAGATTCTTTTGTAGCCACCCCCATTTGAGTAATAGGATACATCCTTAGCAGACTTGAAATAACAATCGGAGTCAACACCTCAACATCTGCTGCTACAGAAGCAATTGGCTTCTCCACACCCGACCCCCAGTGGTTGGAAAAGAACCATTGCCAAATTATTCATCAGCTACTCTGATGAGTTATGCTCAAGCAAAAAAAAAAAAAATCTTTCTGCCCTTCGGTTCTCAGGAAAAACCCTCTTGGTCAACGTCTAGTTCTCGAGCACTATCTGTTGGAATTGAAGAATATAAAGGTGAATCTTCGAGTTGAATTATGACGAGATCCGTTGATCGAATCAACCGGATGATGGTTGGAGTGTGTTCTCCTTCCATTTGTGATGAACGTGGTATATTCACATGTTCAATTCCGACTTCGAATGAATGAGATATTCAAGTCCAAAGATTGCCTAATTCAAAGCCAAAAGGGACTAAAGTTAGCTACATGCATTTAGTCCCACATTGGCCATGTGTTGGAAGCTCATGGGGTATAAATAGAGAAAAATGAGAACAAAGGGCGTGCCCTTTGGGTACTTGGAGTTTTCGCGCGCGAAAAGGAGGGAACTATGCACGTACATACGTACGTGCGCGCACGCGCGCCGCCGGTGCGGAGCCGGGCCGGGCCAGGCTCGGGCCCGAGCCCGGGTCCGTGGCTCGTGGTCCGTGGTCCGTGGCCTGGGTTCCCTACCTGGTTCTTTTTGAATCAGGGTCCGTTGGTCCGCCCGCGGAAGGATTCGAATCACCCGCCAACGGGTGTCCGCGCGAACAGATCCAACCGTTCGCCAACCGCTGTCGGAAAACCGACCAAGCGGTTGGGCGGTTGATCGGTTGCGACGGTTCTGTCCGAACCGTCGCAACTGCTGGAATTTGGCGGACGAGAATACCCCTCAGAGCGCTATAAAAAGCGCTCCAGGGGTCCATTCTCAAACACACCAAAATCTGAAATCTTTCTCTCTCTCTCTAAAGTTCTGACTTCGGTTCTGAACTGGGCTTCAGCGAACGACTTCCAGAGCGACTTCCAACGAAGTGGGAATCCGCGACTTCCAAGTGAAGTAAAATCCGAAGTGACTTCCTAAAGGAGATTCTACAAAATTCTTCAACCTTCCTACATCCTCAACAGTGGGCGTTCCTCCAAAAGAGTAAGACAAATATTCATTTGAAATTTGTCGTTATACCGCTGTTTTGCTAATCCTGTGTAGGTACTGGTTGACTACGGTTCGACCGTACGGTAATTTGGTAGTGCTATCCAAATACCGTGAAGAAGTGTTGTATCTTGGGAGACCAGCGTCCATTATCCCGTTAGTACCGGTGCGGGGGACGTAATTGTCTTAAGGAGATTCGCTGTAAGTGTACCTCACTTCAAATACTGTATAAGTGGACTAAGTCCTTTATACAGGGGATATACTTTACAGTATATCGAGATTGACTTAGATTCAATCTAAGTGTTACTGTATAAGTGGATTAAGTCCTTTATACAGGGGATATACTTTACAGTATATCGAGACTGACTTGGATTCAGTCTAATTGGTGCTTAAACTAAGGAAGGAAATTGAAAGGTGGTTCTTAAATTAAGGAACGTTCTATTGAACGGAAAACCTCCCACCTGATATTTGCCGACCTGGCCAATTAGATTGTTGATATCTCAGTGATCTTGATTAGTTGTCAGATTGATTCTTGTTAAGCAGAATACCCAACACTATCATGCATATCATGCATGGTGTTGCTCAAATAAGTCACTGGATCAAGAAACTCAACTATACTCCAGAATTATGAGGGGACACAGGTTGTTTGGACGACATCACTCTTTGAACAACATGTTTTTTGGGTCTTTCAACTTGCCTATAGGACACGCGAGATTTTGAACATCCATAAGGGACTTGAAAGCGACTCCTGGAGCCTTGGAAGGCTCGCGCTCTTTGATATTTTTCCTGACATTCATTTCCTTCCAGTGGCAACTAGAGTTTGAATGCCCTACCGAGTTACATGTGGAATAAGACTCTGCCAGAATTCTCATAGAGGAGAGAGATGAGAAGGCAAGCACCATTCTTTTCCAACATTTGTTCGTCTGAAAGAGGGGTGACAAATCAGCATTAGTTAGGACGTGGGCACAGTGACCATAATCTCCCTTAAGAGTTACATCATCAATATTCAGAGGTATTCCAACTCCTGTGGCAATATTCGAAAGCAATTGAGGATGCCAAAACTCCCAGCGCAACTCATAAAATCGAATACACACCCATGAATTTGTGGATTTTTTGCCTGATCGGATTGAACTCCCATTGCCGTGGTTGCAAATGCAAAATTCCAAATTTGAGAGTTATTGACCCCGCTATCTAAACCCTATCTTTCTCCTATTGAGAAGAGAAGAGAATCGTATAAAACCCTCATCCTAGAGAAATCAATCTCCAACCCGGAGCAAGGATCATAAAGATTACAATTTTTTGCTTCAGATTCTAGATTTTCCAAGTTGTCTCCCCTTTGAGAGGATATTACGACTGACCAAAACTAGAGTGATGGGCCTATAGGCTAACACATATATGCATGTTTGATTTATACATTCATTAAGTATCTTTATATTTACTGTTATGCATGAGTTAAGGGGGAGCTTCTATGAAGCTTAACTTTAATTCATGTATATATAACTCCATGAGTTTTGTCATCATCAAAAGGGGGGAGATTGTTGGCCTAGAGGCCCTTCACTTTACTTTTGATCATAATTAACTAATGTAATTATAATTTACTAATAATCTTGTATTTAAATAGTTTCAGTGATTGACCAAGATATTAGTAGGTGTTTGGCTTCAACAAAGGAGTTTTGAAGTTAACACATGTAGATTCAAGAGCTCTCGCGTCAAGATCGCATCTAGCACTCGGTTGGAGTCGAGCTCGTTAGATCGCGTTTGGATCGAGCGGCTTGGAGACAAGAAGACTTCAGTTTGTACTTAGTTTATGTTTAGATCTTATATAAAGGTAGATAGTATTGATATGCTCAAGTTCACACACACAAGTTTTAAAGTTTATTGGTTTCAGTTTAACCGGTTTTGGATTTCATATCAAAAATATAGATATATATCTTATATGTATATTGGATTCTATCCTTATACAATATGCTTCAAACTTGTTTCAATATTATGTTTTTGTATCCATATGAGTTTTGGAGAAAATAATTTTTCATTTCAAAAATTCAAGTTTTGGGAAATACGGATTTTGTGTTTAAGGCAAATTTCAATTATCACAAAAATAGTTCAAATAGTTTATAATACGTGTTGAATTTTAGTCACACATATTTGTATTTCAAAGATCTTATAAGAACTTATTTTTGTGAAATTTATGTATATTTATGGGATTTTTTTAGAGGGTAAAAAGACCAAGTTTAATCCCTATAAACTGTTTGACCTGGCCTTCTGTCGGTCGACAGGACGGTCGACCGAGGCAGAAGTCAGTCAATCGGACCGGTCTACCGATGTGCACAAACATGAACGGCCAATTGGCTTGAGGGCCGTCGACCAGGCAAGTCGATCGCAGGAGCGGCTCAATTTTTAGGGAGGCCTTAGGCGAAAATTTCAAATAGGCCCTTTTAAAATATACTTTAAAAAAGTAATTAATATTAACTAATATGTTATTTAATCAATATTTTATTGAAAAACAATTTTTCTAATTTTTTGAGATGCAAAATTTTTAGTCATGTTTTTGTATTCAAGTTTTGCTAACGTATTTTTTTCTATAGAACAGTTGCAGGCCCTGCCGTCAGTCTGAGGCCTGGGCGACGGAGGCGGTGAAAAGTAAGGCTGCACAGAGAGAAAGAGAGTTTTAATTTTGAAAAATTCTCTAATTATAATTAAATAGTTAGGGAGAGTGAAAAAGACAGCTGAGGAAGTGGAAAAGACTCCTCTTTAATTTTAATTAAATAGTTATAGGGAGTGAAGGATATTAGCTTGGGAAAGGGGAAGAGACTCATGCTGACAGGATTCGAACTCACGCAGGCAAAGCCCACACAATTTCTAGTCATGTTCGATAACCACTCCGGCACGCCCAGTTGAACGAACAAAAAATATTTTCTATATTTTATATTTCTTATTTTAGTAAATATTAATTTACACTATAATTTTGGAGGCCCCATTATATTTAGGGCCCTAGGCGACTGCCTCATTCGCCTAGAGGTTGAGCCGCCCCTGGTCGATCGTCTAGAGAGCTGCTCTCTAGATCTGGCCCCGGTCAACTAGGCGGTTGACCGGCCAGAGAGCTCTGCTCTCTGGATCCAGCCTCGGTCGACCGGGCGGTCGACCGATGGCATTACAGTCAGAAATCTAACCGTTGGTCGATCGACCAGGCGATCGACCGACAACAAACTCAGCTGCTAATTTGGCCCAACAGCTAGTTTTTCGAATGGGTTATAAATACCCATCCTTTTGGGCTGTTTTCAAAAAGAATTTTAAGAGCAAATTTTCTCATCTTCTTAAGTGTTTTAACAATAATTTTTCAAGAGTTTTTGGGCTAAAAGATTTTATCTTTATTTGTTTTAAAGGGTTGAAAAAATCAAAAAAAAAAGAGAGTATTTGGGAATTCGTTTTGATTTTCATTTATATTTCTATCTCGAATTTTTCCCAAGAGTTTTTCTTTGTGATTTTGATTTTCAAAGTCTTTGTTTTCTTACACTTTAGCTATCATGTCTATCCTATCTAGAATATCTTTGTTTTGTGAGAAAATTAGTTTGTGGCTTGTTGAGACCACCAAGTTGTAACCTTCTTTGTGTTCATTGTTATCCCTCTTGTGTAGAGGTGATTGTGGAGGTTGTGTTTGGGTTTGTTGGTATCCCTCTAAGTGTAGAGGTGATTGTGGTTGTTTAGCTTAGTGCCTTATCCCTCTAAGTGTAGAGGTGATTGTTGTTTGGCTTTGTGCCTATCCCTCTAGTGAGAGGTGATTGTGTTTGCTTTGTGCCTATCCCTCTATTGAGAGGTTGATCTTATGTGGCTTAGTGCCTTGCCTCTTGTGTAGAGGTTGTTATTGTTGAGAGAGGGGTTGTGTACTCCAAATTTGTATTACCTAAATTCTCAGTGGAGGTTCCTTGTGTGGGAAATCCTGTGTGGAGGTGTTAGTGAAAATCCTTCTGTGTGAAGGCGAGGACGAAGAGCAGTGGCTCGAATCTCGAAACATATCTCGGTGTTTGTGTTTGATCCACTATCTCTTAACTCTCTCTCTCTCTCTCATCTTGCATTGATTTATATTGTTCATATCATATATATGTTTGGTATTGTTTATGTGCCTCACTCGTGTTGAACAAAGAGAGCTTCATATAGCATCTCAACTCTTATTTAGAGGAATTTAGAGGAGATAGTCCAGAGCCCGTTACCCGAAATTCAACTACACTCTTTAGTTACACTAAGTGTGTTGCAATTAGTTTTTAATTCTGCATCATTTGTTATTAGATTAGTCATACACCTATTCACCCCCTCTAGGTGTATTTTCAGACTGACCAAAGTGAAAATTCACCTAGAGGGGGGGTGAATAGGTGATGGCTAATCTAATGGTCACTTAATGCCAAATAATGCGGAAGTGTAAACTATTATGACCAAACTAAAAACTATTACACTAAACACGATGTATAACACAAGAGTGTAGCCGAATTCCCCGTGAAGGGCTCTAGACTAACTCCTCTAGATTCCCCTTGAATGGGTTGAGGTGCCGCGTTGGCTCTCTTGGTTGAATACAAGTGATAGCAAACAAAACCCAAGCAAGTATATCAATTAAGCACAATGAATATCTAGCATGTAAAAATAAAGACAAGTAATAGCATGCAAGATATAAAAGAGACAAAGAGAGAGAGAGAGAGAGTGAGCAATCGCAAACACAAGGGATTTGTTTCGAGGTTCGAGCACACTTGCTCTACATCCCCGCCTTCGACACATGAAGGATTTCCACAATGCTTGATCCCAATGGATCACTCCTCGGTGCCGCAACACCTACAAACCCTCGGACTCTCTAGTCCCGTACACACCGCAAGCCCACCGGCTCGCCGAGGCCGCACCTCAAATAAAGAGTTCGCACCCGAACCCGAAACACCGAGTCCACACTAGGACCCGAAACAATGCGAACACAACCGTCCGCCTTCTCAAAGAAACAGAGAACAAGTCTTTGGTGATCACAACACTTTGATCACCTAAAAACTATCTCACTACAACACTCCTATAAGATGAATAGCAATGGATAGCTCAAGTGTTTGTGTGAGAAAAACTGGGATGGAAATGGTGGAGGAAAACTCAAAGAATCACTTTTAAAACACTCTAGATAAAAACTCCCCTTTTGATTGGAAGAATTAGCTCTCAAATTTGTGGAGAAAAACCTCTGAAAAGAGTAGGAAAAACTGGCTCTAAAACTTCTCCAAAATCTTATGTGAAAATAATGACCAAACCCCCAAATTTATAGGCTGTCAAAAACTAGCCATTGGGGTCTGTCAGACCTGTTGGTCGACCGCCCGGTCGACCGCCACTGGTCAAGAATCCGACCGTTGGAGCCTCCGGTCGACCCAAAAGAACAGAGAGCACTGCTCTCAGTTCCGGTTGACTGGGTCGGCAGACCGGCCATCTGTCAGGTCAAGGCCTGCACGTCGTGCACGTCGGTCGACCGAGCCGGTCGACCGACTTCAGCCCTAGTCGACTTGGTAGGTCGACTAGTCGACTTGGCTGAAGCCTGAAACAAAAAATCTGGAATTAAAACTTGGTCTTTTTGGCTAAAATAAAATCCCATAAAATACTTAAAATCTACAAAAATAGTTTTATCAATATTCTTTGATAAACGAACATGCTTGCACAAAATCAAGGCATGTTATAAATGATTTGGAATATTTTTGTAATATGAAAATATTGGCTTAATTAAAAACTTGTATTTTTCTAAAACTTGTTTTTTCCAAAACTCCTTTAAATACAAAAACTAGATATTTTGAATTCATTAAAGCATAGTGTGTATGGATATGATCCATTACACAAATAAGATATCTATGTTTTTGACATTAAGCTCTAAACAGGATTTTGGATAAAAGATATGTAAACATGAAAACCAAAATCCAAACATGTGTTTTCCAAAATGAAAATCTTTTCTAAACTAAAAATTCTTTTGTAAAAACTAAACTAAATCAAGAGAGTGTGTGTGTATATAATACTTGAGCAATCCACCAACTACTCTATCCTATACATTTTAACTAAAATAAAAATCTTATGCCTAGACACAAGTCTTCATTTTTTTGAAGTCTTCACATGAAGCCTTCTCATCTTCTTGACTTGGTCCAAACACGATCCAATGGCTCTTGGATCAAATCGTGCTAGCTCCAAAACTTGACTTCAAATCCTTTGTTGAAGCTATGCACCTACTAAGATCTTGATAACAAATCTGTCACTAATTAAACACAAGATCATTAGTAAACATAACTACATGAGTTGATCATCATCAAAACTAGAGTAAAAGGCCTTTGGGCCAACAATCTCCCCTTTTTGATGATGACAAAACTCATGAAGTTATATATGCATGGATTAAAGTAAAGCTTCAAGGAAGCTCCCCCTTAACTCATGCATACCAAAAAACAAAATAAATATGCAATGAGGCACATAAACATGTATGCAAATGTAGGAGTAAACATGCTAATCAAGCATAAAACAAAATCACAAAATCTTTTTCTCCTATTTGCAAAACAAAACATATATGCATAAACACAAATCTTAATCCCCTTAAGCAAGGAAAAAAATACTTCTCCCCCTTAAGTAAGGAAAACATGCATATATCGCAAATACTTCTCCCCTTTTTGTCAATCATCAACAAAGGGGTTAAAGTAAAAACAAAATCATCAAATCTTTCTCCCCCTTTTTGTCATAAACAAAGAGATCAATAAGGGGCCAAACAAACATATCAATAAAAGGTTATATGCGATATACATTCATGATGAGGAAGACGGTTAAGTAACTTCCCTACACATATACATTAGATGAAAGAGGGATGACAAGCCCTAATTCACATAACGTATAATATGTAATGCATAAGAGGAGATGTGAAGCTCCCCCTACACACGTGTACCACATAAGGAAGAGATTGTCAAGCTCTTCAATACAAGATACACTCATCATGAATCTATATGTAGAAGAGATGTTAAGCTCTCCTTGCATATAGGTAATACACATCAAAAAATTTTGAATTTTTTTTCATAAAACAAAATTTTGAATTTTCTCAACAAATCTTGAGAATTTTTCTTAAAATTTTTTATTTTCTTATCATAAACAACTTTGTGTTTTAAACATGTAAAAATCTTAACTCAAGCACAAATAACTCATATATATGTATGAAAAATGAGTATACCAATTGAAATACATACATATATATAGGAAAACAAATATGAGTATATACAAAATAGAGTCAAATTGATACCAATTGAAACGATTCAATGATACCAATTGAAGATAACAATGTAAATCATGTATATGACTCATAACCTATACCTCCCTTTATATGCTCAAGATAAAAGATTTTCAATGAAGCATACAAGGCATAATCGCCCAACCATCCGCCCATAAAGGATAGAGTTTTCAAAAATAGATTGAAAATATTTTAGCATGAAAATCACTACCAAATGAAGAATAATAACTAGTTAAAATAATTTTTGAAAAATTAGTTAAAGATCCTTCAAAATATGAAATCAATTTATATGTTTTCATGAATCATACCAAATACAAGAATTGACACTCGATCTATGAAGCTCAAAAATGTGTTCATGAATCAAAGTCATGACAAAAGAAATAAAGTGTGAGTGTTCAAAAGTCATGTAAATAGCATTTTCATGAAAATAGACATTGAAGCTCAAAAAGTGTGAGTATCATTTTTTTTATTTTTATCAAACAAACATGAAAATTCATTTTTCATTAAAACAAACCACACTTCTAGGTATATATATGATTTATCCAATCCTAACAATACACATACATATCCCAAACATAAAAGAGTCTATCAATTGTATTTGCATGAAGGCAAGAGACTCACAGGTATACATGTATATTTATTAGATTTGAATTAATAATACATATACATGAAGTAAAGCCTAAAAATTGGCAAAACATGTATAAATGAGAATCATCAAAACTAGTCTATACATATGCATATAGTGGGTACAAATGAGCATGAAGTGCAAACATATATAAGTCAATTTGTTGCTCACTATTTGTACATGTATAAATTCAAGTTTTGATAAAAACTACATCTAAGCATGTTTTTACCACATGAAGCACATAAAACAAATAAAACATGATCATGCTAAAAATATCATGAATGAACAAGCATGAACATAAATAAAATGGGAGTTTAGAGATTGTTACCAACTCCAAAGCTCCAAGTTTGGTGGTCTTTCCCACCAAAAACTCCCTTGATAGCGGTGCTCCAAATATGTGTCCTTTTAGTTCAATTGCACCCACCATCAAGGCACTAAATCTCTCACGTTTTGAGAGATCCCTCACCTACATCAAAAACATGGGGTGGGGTTTTGGTACCCATTTTTTCTTGGGTCCTTGGGGGTTAGCTTTATAAGGAATCCAAAAAATTTTTATTAGCAAAATTTAAAGAATGCAACTTGTCAAACAAAATTTTGCTAAATGGCCTTTGCGGCCATAATGTGTACATGTGTACACCTTAGGATGCTTATGTGTGTGGGTGTGATCATGACGTGCAACATAAGCATATGCATGAGGATGATGTGCATGAATGTGTGGAGTTTGTTTCTTTGAAAACATTGACTCCAACCTAGTATGGTTAAATGCACAAGAGTTCAAGGTTGAACTCAAACAATCCATTTTATTTTTCAAATCTTTAATCTCATTAGTGGTGGCATGTAAAGCATGATGAGATAAAGAATCATTTTTCTTTTTCTTTTTCGAAACAAAATCTTTTTCTTTTTCACAAATTTTTCTTTTTAAACATGAGTTTTTCTTGAAAAACAACTTCCTTTTGTTTTCCCACCAAAACAATTTTATTTTTCAAAGTTTTGTTTCCTTCACACAAATTATTCAATTTAGACATGAGGAAAACATTTTCATTTTTCAAAATTTCATTTTCTTTTTTCATGCATGCGACCTTAGTTCTAAATGAATCATTTTCTTTTAGCATGCTATCAAAATTCTTTTTCAAAAATTTTATTATCTTTTCTAAGCATGTCATATTTATTAAGCAATAATTGACAAAATGTAGAGAGCTCTTCATATGACATGTCCTCATCCTCGGATTCGGTAGTTACCTCAAGGGGGTTATCCCCTTGGACCATATAGCACTTGTTGGAGGTGTCGCTTTCAACATCCGAATTGCTCCCCGCATAGTATTGATCTTTTTCGCCAAGGGAGATGAGGGTATTCCATACTACAAAAGCCGAATCAAAGTTAGAAACTCTAGATAAATAAATATCATCTAGGGTAGACTTTAAAGCATTAAGGGCTTTTGCATTAGCCTCAATATTCTTACCATATAAACAATAATCATTATTAGTGATGGCAAGATAAACATGAATACCTAAGGCTTTGAGGTACAAGGACATCTTCACCTTCCATATATGGATGTTAAGAATGTCAAACATGGGTGGTGACATGAAGTCCATGGTGTGTATACAAAATATTGTGATTAGCCTAAAAATGAGGATCTTTTACTCTAGGTTGTTAGACCAAATTTCAGAGCACTTGGCTCTGATACCAATTGAAAGTTCACCTAGAGGGGGGGTGAATAGGTGATGGCTAATCTAATGGTCACTTAATGCCAAATAATGCGGAAGTGTAAACTATAATGACCAAACTAAAAACTATTACACTAAACACTATGTATAACACAAGAGTGTAGCCGAATTCCCCGTGAAGGGCTCTGGACTAACTCCTCTAGATTCCCCTTGAATGGGTTGAGGTGCCGCGTTGGCTCTCTTGGTTGAATACAAGTGTTAGCAAACAAACCCAAGCAAGTATATCAATTAAGCACAATGAATATCTAGCATGTAAAAATAAAGACAAGTAATAGCATGCAAGATATAAAAGAGACAAAGAGAGAGAGAGAGTGAGCAATCGCAAACACAAGGGATTTGTTTCGAGGTTCGAGCACACTTGCTCTACATCCCCGCCTTCGACACACGAAGGATTTCCACTATGCTTGATCCTAATGGATCACTCCTCGGTGCCGCAACACCTACAAGCCCTCGGACTCTCTAGTCCCGTACACACCGCAAGCCCACCGGCTCGCCGAGGCTGCACCTCAAACAAAGAGTTCGCACCCGAACCCGAAACACCAGTCCACACTAGGACCCGAAACAATGCGAACACAACCGTCCGCCTTCTCAAAGAAACAAAGGACAAGTCTTTGGTGATCACAACACTTTGATCACCTAAAAACTATCTCACTACAACACTCCTATAAGATGAATAGCAATGGATAGCTTAAGTGTTTGTGTGAGAAAAACTAGGATGGAAATGGTGGAGGAAAAATCAAAGAATCACTTTTAAAACACTCTAGATAAAAACTCCCCTTTTGATTGGAAGAATTAGCTCTCAAATTTGTGGAGAAAAACCTCTGAAAAGAGTAGGAAAACTGGCTCTAAAACTTCTCCAAAATCTTATGTGAAAACAATGACCAAACCCCCAAATTTATAAGCTGTCAAAAACTAGCCGTTGGGGTCTGTCAGACCTGTCGGTCGACCGCCCGGTCGACCGCCAACGGTCAAGAATCCGACCGTTGGAGCCTCCGGTCGACCCAAAAGAACAGAGAGCACTGCTCTCAGTTCCGGTCGACTGGGTCGGCAGACCGGCCATCTGCCAGGTCAAGGCGTGCACGTCGTGCACGTCGGTCGACCGAGCCGGTCGACCGACTTCAGCCCTAGTCGACTTGGTAGGTCGACTAGTCGACTTGGCTGAAGCCTGGAACAAAAAAATCTGGGATTAAAACTTGGTCTTTTTGGCTAAAATAAAATCCCATAAAATACTTAAAAATCTACAAAAATAGTTTTACCAATATTCTTTGATAAACAAACATGCTTGCACAAAATCAAGGCATGTTATAAATGATTTGGACTATTTTTGTAATATGAAAATATTGGCTCAATTGAAAACTTGTATTTTTCTAAAACTTATTTTTCCAAAACTCCTTTAAATACAAAAACTAGATATTTTGAATTCATTAAAGCATAGTGTGTATGGATATGATCCACTACACAAATAAGATATCTATGTTTTTGACATTAAGCTCTAAACAGGATTTTGGATAAAAGATATGTAAACATGAAAACCAAAATCCAAACATGTGTTTTCCAAATGAAAATCTTTTCTAAACTGAAAATTCTTTTGTAAAAACTAAACTAAATCAAGAGTGTGTGTGTATATAATACTTGAGCAATCCACCAACTACTCTATCCTATATATTTTAACTAAAACAAAATCTTATACCTAGACACAAGTCTTCATCTTCTTGAAGTCTTCACTTGAAGCCTTCTCATCTTCTTGACTTGGTCCAAAACACGATCCAATGGCTCTTGGATCAAACCGTGCTAGCTCCAAAATTTGACTTCAAATCCTTTGTTGAAGTTATGCACCTACTAAGATCTTGATAACAAATCTGTCACTAATTAAACACAAGATCATTAGTAAACATAACTACATGAGTTGATCATCATCAAAACTAGAGTGAAGGGCCTTTGGGCCAACACAAAGCCCTTTGACATATGGCGACATGCTCTGAATAAATTTTCTTTTTGATCTAAATTGATACATAAGCCTCTTTCTTAATTGTTGTGGAGACGAGGCCAAATTGAAGAAGTTGACTTGGAGACAACCTCGACGAAAGAAGGCTTCTTGAGAGGGGAGATAATCGTGTTAAATGCTATCTGAACAGTGACTTTCTTGGGAAACATGAAATCTTGTATGGCGGCTACAGACGATGGCATTATCCAAGAGTCCAGTAATGGCGTGGTCGATGCTAGATTCTGATTCGCTGGCGGCATTTGCGAGAGTGGTGATTGAAGAATTTTCTGTATTTTCAAGAGCAGATCGTAAAGATGACCTTCAGCGTCACGTTTCGCGGCGCGCCGCCAATGACAGCTGGTTGGAAGAGCATAAAAGGGAAACCCTAGATTTTTACCATCTCTCTAATTCTGAAAATCCGCTCAGCCTTGTTAGCAAATTAAAACATAAGTAGACTCATATGGATTTAAAGCTGTCCAATTTAGGAATTCTAGGAGAAATTAACATATTTATTTAAAGACTTTCACCCGATTAAGATGTTAAAAATGTAGTCTATAAAATCTATGCAAAACCTGAATTAAAATCCTTTTTATCAATCTGCTCAAATAATTTTAATCATGTTATTAGTAAAGATTTTCGCAAATAATTTTGGAGCCCACTCTCTTACTTTTATACTCTATTTCTTTGTAAAAACAAATGCACACCATAATTAAATCTTCACTCTTATTTTAATTAGAATTTAATTAGAAGGATATAATTTCTGAATCAATATTGCATCCGATGCATCTTCGTTGGACTATTTTAATAAAGATTTTCCCTTTTCGATTATTGTTGTTGTTGCAGTCAATTAATTTTCATGAGTGTCATTGACAACTGGAGTAGAATCTTCAGACACAAATAAGATCAGATTAGTAATTGAACAAAAATATTATTACCATATGAACAATAATAATTAATGCAAGAAAAGAAATTCCATGAAATGAAATTCTTACAAATTGGCACGTGCCTAATGGGACCACATTCCCATTTTAGAGCCACATGATTATTTCATTCCATTTACAAATTTGCAAGGACTCAAAAAAAAAAAGGGCAAATCTGTAATATAATTCATGATTAGACCGAAATTTCAGAAACAATTTTTTATCTCATTCAATAATTACCGGTTAAACCGGCAAAATATAGGTAGAACTCTCGTCCTCCAATAGTCCAACCTTTTTCACAAAAGCCCTTGCCTACGCAACATTTCATTAATTTAATACCAAATTGGGTGCAGCACTGTGTCTCAATAAATTATATAATATTATCATACTTACATCCTTCTTCAGAAAATTTCAATTATATAGCATTTAAAATTTTAAAATTAATTTCTCTCTTTTTTATTTTTTATTATCAATATCTTAGAGAGAATCCAGATTCCAAGCATCAACCCGTGCTGCTTGTATAAAGTCTCCCCCGTTCGCCCTTGTTCTCCTCGCTCTCTCGTTCCATTTCTCTCCTCTTGTTTGCGATTCTCTTGGGGTCCTCTCGTTGATTCCTGCAGCCATGTCTCTAATCAACGAACTCCTCAACCTCGACCTCTCCAGCTCCACCGAGAAGATTATTGCTGAATACATATGGTTCGAGCGATTCCCTGCCTCCTCTTTTTTTGCCATTATTTGTTCAAAGTTTTGATCTTTAGCGCTCGTTTCGGTGATGTGCTGATGAAAGATTTAATTTTTATAAGTTTTTACTGATTTTTACGACATGGGTTCGTTTTGTTATTGGAAGATTTTTGAATCTTTACGGTTTACGTGTAGGTTTGGTTGTTTGTTTATGAATTTGATGGAATCTTTGCTATTCTGTTTTTTTTAATATGAGCTTTAGTTTAAGTATCCTTTTTGTCTGTCTGTTGGTGAAAGATTTGATTTTTGGTGTTTGTTTTAGATTTGTAGGAGATGGGTTTCTTTAACTTCCATATAAACATATCAAGATCTACTGGGTGTTAAGTTTAGTTTTTTCAGGATTACTAGTTTTGTTGGGCTTTAAATTTTGTGCAAGCAGTTGAAGATTCCTTTTTATGGTATACTTCAAAATTTTACTTGATGGGTTACTTTTGGTTACTTGTGTTTTGTGCATCAGAGATCTACTGATCCTTTCTAATTTTTTGGTCATTTAGGATTATTGATCTATTCTTGTCTGTTTTGTTTTTGTGTCCAACTTTCTCTTAGTTTTGCTGTTACTTCTCTGTTTATTTTTTTTTTTGTTACCCTGCTTTGTTGAGAGTGTTTGTTATCATGATTCTTGTAGTTTCTTATATTTATCTGATCGATCTTGTATTTCTGATGGATTGTATGTTCTACTACTTCAAGATCTCATTAATATTTGTGTCTTGAACAATTTTTAGCTTTTAATTATGTACACTTTTAAGTTTGTTCATGTTTATGGGCCATCATTTAGGCTTCTTGTCTTTATTCTCTGTAGTAGAACGATTTATTGTGCTGTCCTCTGCTTTAATTTCTCAAAATATTGTTTTTTCTTATATTTTCCTTGGTCAATATCTTTTTATTATTACCAACAGGATTGGAGGAAGCGGTATGGATATTAGGAGCAAAGCAAGGGTAAGATTCCTAAAATGGTTGTTTCATTGTTTTTATTTCCTTCTAATTGATTTGTTCTTCTTTTATGTAATTATATGCTGAAATTCATGTGTTTGGTTGTTAAATTGTGCAGACACTCCCTGGGCCAGTTACTGATCCTAGTCAGCTTCCGAAATGGAACTATGATGGTTCAAGCACAGGTCAAGCTCCAGGAGAGGACAGTGAAGTTATTTTATAGTAAGTTACCTGATTTTTTCGTGTGCAACTTTTTGTTAGTTTGATGTATTCCAGATGTTTTCTTGTCTCAATAAAATTTATGACTTGTTCATTTTTTGTTGTTATGTATAGCCCACAGGCCATTTTCAAGGATCCTTTCAGGAGGGGAAACAATATTCTTGTAAGTTCTTTTCCTCTTTTGTGTTGGCTACTACTAATACTTGAGTTTCTATTATAATCTTAACTATGTTTCATTTATTACGTGTGCTTGCTTTGTTTGATATGATCACTACTAGGGGTGGAATTGAACCGGATTCGAATCGAATGCTAGCGTCTTCTTATTTGATTTGGTTTAAAATCTTCGAATTCGAATATGTGCATTAGCGAATTCGAATTTCCTCCTTCGAATCCAAATCGAATTCGAATTTTTCTCGAATATTAAAATATTCTTGCATTTGTATATTTGAATAGTTTGAAAGTTATTCAATTAAGAAGTTTTTTTTTTCTTCAGTTTTATTGACAACATTGTAATTATATTTGAGACTCACGCATTTTGTACGGGAGACACAGAACTAAAAGAGATCGTTTGAATTAGATTTAGGATTAGGCCTTTTGAAAATTTAATAATTATAAAATATCAAGGGGCAAAATGCAAGAATATTTATGTATGCAATATTATAGTTTATAAATAGTTAAGTACATATGTATTAAACGAATAGCTCAATGAGCTAACGAATCGAATACTAGAATGCTCAGATTTAATTCGTTTAAATTGCGAATAGTAAAATGTATTTGTTTATGTTTAAATAAGGAGTCGAATCGAATTCGATCAAATAACTGGACGATTAATTAACTAACCAATTGTTAATTATTTGGTTCGTTTCCACTCCTAATCACTACCTACTACCTTCACTTTTGATTGTTATAATTTTATATGATTAAATATAAAACATTTGTTAGTTTTAATTTTTAAATAGCATAATGATTAAAGCATACATATCACTTAACATGTAATACACTCAGAAGTTGATTGTCTACACGAAATAAGAATGGTATAACACACTTGCAGAAGTCTAGAAATTTTGATTGCTGTACAACTATTTGTTTATTTGCATTTTGATAACTTGTTGGTATGTTATCAATGTGATCACATAAAGTTATAAATGTGATGTGTAAAGTCGTTATACTATTTTCAAGATTATTTTTTATATCAGAGAACTCTAGGAGTTTGCATTGTGGTTTATGGTATAATTTGTTCCTGTGCGCTTATAGCAATAAGCTGCTTTTTAGAATAATGGTTTTCTTGTTGGCCTTAAAAGTTTTTTGTATTAATGTTAGTTGCTTAACATACATTACTACTCTACCTTTGTCTAGACATTGACTCTGAACTAATATAGGAATTTTATTTGCTGAAGTTTTGTTTTCTTATGTCTCAACTTATTAAAGTTTTCCATACGCACAGGTAATGTGTGACTGTTATACACCCGCTGGGGTTCCAATCCCAACAAACAAAAGAGCGAAAGCTGCTGAGATATTTAGCCGTCCTGAGGTAGCTGCTGAAGAAACATGGTAGGTACTTCTATTCTTCTGCATATGAGTTAGTATCATACTGCTTAACCTATAAGATCACCCTGATCTTATGTAATTTTTGACTTAAACAGGTTTGGAATTGAGCAAGAGTACACCCTTCTCCAGAAAAATGTTAAGTGGCCTCTTGGGTGGCCCATTGGGGGTTCCCAGGTCCTCAGGTACAAATCTTGGCCCATGTTTAGGAGCTAATATGTAATATGACTAGTTGCTATCATCCTGTAGGTTTAAATGTTTATAGAAGGTTTCCGTGCATCTTCTTTCTTTTTTCATCATCTTCTTGTTTGCCCCCTCTGGCACGTTGTTGATAAATCGTGTTTTCTTTTGCTTATTTCTCAACTTATTGAGTCTTAACTGTATGAAATTAATACCAGGGGATTTCTTTTGATGCATTTTGATGTTTCTTCTGCTTTAGCTTCTAGGATTTCTTATCTTCTTTTCATCTGAATAGTATGAAAATGTAGGCTGTTGCCATGCTCACAGGTTGCTACTCCATCTCTTTCGTGAGTACTAA
>JAVJIF010015951.1:0-70616 GCA_038442645.1 Agave tequilana | reverse complement strand
TCCACCAGTACACAAAGGCGTGCACGTTTGTGCACGTCGGTCGACCGACCCGGTCGACCGACTTCACGACTAATCGACTATAAAGGTAGGCAAGTCGACTAGCTGAAGCCTGAAAATAGTTTTTCTGGGATTAAAAAGTTTGTCTTTTTGGCTTAAATAAAATCCCATAAAATACATAAAAATCTACAAAAATAGTTTAACCAATATACTTTGATATACAAACATGCTTGCACAAAATCAAGGCATGTTATAAAAGATTGGACTATTTTTGTAACTTGAAAATATTTGTTCAAATGAAAACTTGTATTTTCCAAAACATGTTTTCTAAACTTTGTTTTTCCAAAACATCTTTTTCTAAATCTTCATCAAATACAAAAACAAGATATACTTTTAAAGCATAGTGTGTATGAATATGATCCACTACACAATCAAGATGAAATATCTAAGTTTTTGTCATTAAGCTCTAAATAAGGTTTTGGTTAAAACATATAACTTTGAATACCAAGAACCAAAATAATATTTTCCCAAAATGAAAGATCTTTCTAAGCTAAAAAATCTTTTATGAAAAGACAAGTAAATCAAGAGTGTGTGTGTGATATATATTGAGCAATCCACCAACTATCTATCCTTTACATTTTACTCTAAAACAAAAACAAAATCTTATACCTAGACACAAGTCTTCATCTTCTTGAAGTCTTCACTGAAGGCTTCTCATCTTCTTGACTTGGTCCAAGCTTGATCCAAAAGCTCCTTAGATCACACCGTGCTAGCTCCAAATCTTGACATTTTATCCTTTGTTGAGCTATGCACCTACTAAGATCTTGATAATGAATCTGTCACTAATTAAACACAAGATCATTAGTAAACATAACTTCATGAGTTGATCATCATCAAAACTAGAGTGATGGGCCTTTGGGCTAACACATGTTATTAGTCGACTATAAGGTACTGTAAGTCGACTAACAGGACTATGATATATGTGTGTGTGTATCAAGGCTTTTTACATGCTATTTCATAATTACAAACCACATCATATCAACTCTCTTTGGGACATCTTGATCATGTAGAACTCTTGATTCGTCGTGTGTTAGAGCTCCAAATGAAATGCTTCACAAAGTCTTCATCAAAACAAGTTCCAACATTCTCTCCCTTTTGATGATGACGCTTTGTGTGCACAAGTGTCCCCCTACAGAAAATATGTTATATTTTCCTCCCCTTGAAGAAATTGGGTTATAACAAATATGAAAAGACTTTGTTCTCCCCCTGCAACAAATATATTAGTAAATATATATATGTTCTTATCAATTTTTACATGGTACCTGCAAGATAAACGTTAGATGGTACCAAACATAAAAGAACATATTAACCTTTAGGAGTCCAAATCCATTTAGAATTTGGTTTCTACCTGTTAGTATACACATAGTTGCAAGAATCACATATATCATGAATGTATGAAGCAATATATGTATTTTTATCATGAAAACTTAAATTCTTAGGAATCCATATAAACTTTGTCTTAATCTTTTTGAAACATGATTAGACTTTCTTTTCACATATGGATTACTAACATATGAAGACTTTTCATTATATCCAATACCATAATGATTATCATGTGACAACTTTTGAAAAGATAATAAATCATTCAATTTTTCTTTTCCTTTATTGAACTTAGTCACGTTTTGCAAAAGATCTTCATATTTCTTTTTGAAAACTGAAATATCTTTATCTAAAATAGAAATCCTTTTATTCAAAGATTCTGTTTCCTTTTTCAGAAAAATGTTCTCTTTTATAAACTTCTCATTTTCATTTTTCAAAGATGATATGACTTTTTCAAACTCATCTTGTTGAGAATTTATAGAAGAATATTGTAAAGCATAACATGAATTTCCTTTAAAAGTTTTTCATTTTCTTTTGATAAAACTTTATTTTTCAATTTTTCATTTTTCAGATCAATAAACAATTCATGAAATGCATCAGAAAGTTCAGAAAATGATACCTCATCATCTTCTAGTGCCATGTAACATAGGTTGACACGTTCAGTGGTTTCTTCTTCATCCGAGGAAGATGAATCACTGTATTCTGATGATGCTTCGTAGTTTCCTTCTTTCTGAATTTTTTGCTCTTGTATTTTTCTTTCTTTTTGAGCAAAGGGCAATCCTATCTTCATATGACCTGGTTTATTACAATTAAAGCATTTGAATTTATCTTGCTTTAGAAATCTCCTGAATTTCTTTGAAAGCATTGCCATCTCCTTTTCATCGTCATTGGAATCATCCGTGTCGGAAGATGCATGGAAGGCAATTTCTTTCTTCTTTGAGTGGTGTTGTCGTTCCTCCTTCTTTCTTTCTTCTAATTGCACTTCATATGCCATTAGATTACCGGTTAGGTTTTCTAATGTCATAGTTGAGAGATCATTCGCCTCTTCAATAGCGGTTGTCTTCTTCTCCCATTCTGGTGTAAGTGCACGAAGGATCTTACGAACTCTTTCAACTTGAGTGTAGTCCTTTCCAAGAGATGCTAATGAATTGGTAATGTCGGTGAATCTTGTAACCATTTCGGATATGGTTTCATTCTCCTCCATTTGAATAATTCAAATCTGTGGACAAGAACAGATATTTTAGATTCCTTAACTTTATTTTGCCTTCGTGTGTTACCTGAAGAGTATGCCATATTTGATGTGCAGAAGTGACTGTTGATACACGGTTGAACTCTTCTTTGGTTAAGGCACAGAATAAGGCATTCATTGCTTTGGCGTCAAGGTTCGCGTTCTTCTTTTGATCTTCACTCCAAGCATTGTAGTTGGTTGTTGGCCTGGTGTACGATGCTTTTACGATGTTCCAAAGGTCGTAGTTGAGCGATTGTAAGTAGATCTTCATTCTACACTTTCAATAGTTGTAGTTGGATCCGTCAAATAGCGGTGGACTTTGTGTAGAATGTTCTTCTTTGAATTGGGATGATGAAAACTCCTTTGCCATCCTTGCTTGTTGTTGACTAGGTATGCAGGGATACCAAATGTAGGACCTCGCTCTGATACCAATTGTTGGTCCCCGAGATGATGTCAAATGCGGAACTATCTCTGTTGGCAATTATAGATCTAAAAATACCCAAGTCAACACAAAATTAAAACAAGAAGGATTAACGTTAAGCAAATAAATAAACTTGCAAAAAGGAAAATAAATCTCAGAAAAGTTAGACAAACGCAAACACGAGAGATTTATCCTGGTTCGGTCCTTGTGACCTACATCCAGTCCCCAAGCCACCCGCTTGAGATTTTCCTTTATCCTTGATTTTGTATACCCAAAATCACAACCATGCACGCCACTTGACAAATCCCCTTTGCCAAATGTGTACACCTTCTCGTCCACCAAGAGAACACCTTCTCTTCCACCAAGAGAACAAACTTCACCTTGTACAACTGCCTCTACACCAAGAAGCCACCCGTGTACAATGCTTGCTTTGAGTATTACAACTTTCCTATAAGCCTTGGTATTGTGTATGAACGTGGACAAGGTCTAGTATATGAGAAACTTCAGAGAACTTCACAATGGAAATGACTTTTGGTGAAGAACAGAAGTTGAAAAAAACAGTTTTCAGGTTTGGCAGAATTTTGATCTAGAAAACTGAAGATTTTTCTTGGTATTTGGCCTTTGGACTAACTACCCTTAATATAGCTGAAGACTAGGGTAAGTTAGGGTAGTTAATAGGTGCCTTTTGAATGTTCAAACGTTGGGAAACGTTGCATAAAAGACCAACAGTCAGAAACTGTCCAACAGTCAGAAACTGCCTATAGTCGACTTGCCTTTTGAGTTAGTCAACTATACAAGGCAAATTTCCTACTATTAGTCGACTAGGTTTGACTATAAGTCGACTAGGTCAAGTTAGTTCAAGTGACAGGTTTCTGGTTTAACTAAATCAAGTCGACTGCAACTTCCTTCAAGTCGACTGAACCAGGGATTAGTCGACTAGGGGCAGTCGACTATGTTTGACTGTCAAGTCGACTAATGCACAAACAGAGAGTTGGGTCTGTTTTGGACACAAGACTTAGTCGACAAGGGTTTGGATCAAGTCGACTACACATGTTATTAGTCGACTATAAGGTACTGTAAGTCGACTAACAGGATTATGATATGTGTGTGTATCAAGACTTTTTACATGCTATTTCATAATTACAAACCACATCATATCAACTCTCTTTGGGACATCTTGATCATATAGAACTCTTGATTCGTCATGTGTTAGAGCTCCAAATGAAATGCTTCACAAAGTCTTCATCAAAACAAGTTCAAACACATAGAAGCTCCCCCTTAACTCATGCATAACAATAAACATATAGATATTGCAATGAATTGCATAAACTAAACAAATGTATATGCATAAACAAGGTGAGAGAAAACACATAAATTAAAAGTTCTTTTTCCCAAAAACCTTCTCTCCCTTTTTGTTTAAACATTCTAAAACATTCTCCCCATTTTGTAAATCACAAGATGCATAAACTCAACACAAGATGCATCTTCTAAATTTCAATATATGCAAAAACTCAAATATGCATATATAAACTCAAAATCTTTCTCCCCAATTTTGTCAATCATCAACAAAGGGGTGAAAAACAAATCAACAATAAGGATATATATATATATATATATATATATATATATATATATATATATATATATATATATATATATATATATATATATATATATATATATATATATATAGAGAGAGAGAGAGAGAGAGATAGACTTGTATCCTTTCAAAAGGATTTGATCCCGGATCCTTCCCACTCAAATTCAACCCTCCAACATTCGAATACAAGATCCACTCCGTTGAAGTTGTTCTGTACTATTTCAAGTATCTATAAACCAAAATCAAGTGTTTTAAATACTTTTTGCCCATCCATCAAGTAGGGGAAAAAACGGACGGCCTAAATAGTGAGTTGGTTAGTTTAACGGTGTAGAACATTTGAAATCTAATAAAAATTAGTTTATAGGGGTTTTTAAATGTTTAGATCATAATGAAATGGCCGGATCGAGAATTTGTATGTCTAAAGACATAGATCTAACCAACTCACTACTTCGGCCGTCCATTTTGCGTCGCTTGATGGATGGGCAAAAAGTATTTAAAACACTTGATTTTTGGTTTATAGATACTTGAAATAGTATAGATCAACTTCAACGGAGTGGATCTTGTATTCGAATATTGGAGGGTTGAATTTGAGTGGGAAGGATCCGGGATCAAATCCTTTTGAAAGGATACAAGTCTATCTCTCTCTCTCTTCTCTCTATATATATATATATATATATATATATATATATATATATATATATATATATATATATATATATATGCGATTTACATTCATGAAGAGGAAGACGCTAAGTTAGCTTCCCTGCATACATGCATTACATGAAGAAGGGATGACAAGCCCTAACTCACATAACGCATAATATACAATGCATAAGTGGAGATGTTAAGCTCCTCCTACACACGTGTATCACATAAATAAGAGATGTCAACCTCCTCAATATAAGATACACTCAACATGAATCTATATATGAAAGAGATGTTAAGCTCCCCTTGCATATATAGACAATACATATCAAAACATTCTTAACATAAATTGTTATAATACTTGAACAAATTTTGAGATACCATTTGTACATAAACAAAATTTTAAGATACCAATTGTAAATAAACAATACAAATTTTGAATTTTTCTTAAATCAACAAATCAATTTGAGATATCACAAGATTTTGATACCATATGAAATAGGAAATTTGTGATACCAATTGAAATTGAAACATTTGTACATTTTGATACCAATGAAAGAAAATATTTTATATTTTGATACCAATTGAAATATATGGTAAATTTTGATACAAAATAGGTAAAACACATTGATACCAATTGAAATTTAAACCCAATTTGGAAATTGAAACATATTGATACCAATTGAAGTATATTGTAAATTTTGATATCAATAAAAATATCAATTGAAAATAATGCATAAGCTTATTAAAATACCAATTGAGATACCAATTGAAATTAAGATTTAATTCAAGCTTAGCATAAATATAATTTGTGCTTTAAACATGTAAATATATTGTAAATGAAGCACAAACAAATCATATATATGTATGAAAAATGAAAATACCAATAGAAATTGATATTATTTGAAATTTAAAGCATACATATATGTTGGCCCAATGGCCTTCCACTCTAGTTTTGATGATGATCAACTCATATAGTTATGTTTACTAATATTCTTGTGTTTCTAAGTTTCAGATCATTAACAGGATATTAGTTGGTGATTAGCTTCAACAAGGAGTTTAGAAGCTTTCCATGTTGATTCCGGTGCCAAAGCTTAAAGATCATACCTTTGCACTTGGAGGATCACGCGTTTGGGCTCGAGTCTACTTGAAGATGGAAGATCGACAAGAAGACTTAGGTATCCTAGTTTAGATAGAGTTTTAGATCCATTTGTAAAGTTTAGTATAGTTGATATGCTCAAGTGCACAAAACACACACGTTTCATGATTTGGTTTTTTGGTTTTCATGAATAATAGATCAAAACAAGTTTACTTTATACCTATGTATATTAGATATGGTCTAGATATACATACATGCTTTAAACTTGCTAGACAAACTTATTTTGACTATCCTATTCATGTTTTGGAAAAATCAAGTTTGACAAAATACAAGTTTTGTTTTTGATAAAATTGGCAAGACACAAAATAAATTGATATGTTGATATATTATCTTGAAATTTTTATCACTTGTTTGAGTTTCAATATAAAATGATAAAACAATTTTTATGGTATTTTTAAAAGAGATAAAAGATTTTTAGAAAATATTTTTTCCAAATTTTCTGACCTTGTTTTTGTGCTGACAGGCTGGTCGGTCGACCCTGACGGTCGACCGCACCAAGGGCCGGTCGACCGCACCAAGGGCCGGTTGACCGTTCGGGTCGACCGACGTGCACAGACGTGCACGTCTGTTAGGCACAGACACGGTCGACCGGGACGGTCGACCGAGTTGAGAGCTCTGCTCTCGGGTTTTCTGGGTCGACCGGGCCGGTCGACCGCAGTTGCCCAACGGTCATAATTCTGACCGTTGGTGGTCGACCGGACCGGTCGACCGGTGGCCTGTCAGGCTGCCACATCAGCCTAACGGCTAGTTTTGTATAGGGGCTATATAAACCCCATCTCTTTGGGGATTTTGGCCAAGTTTTCTAAGAGAAAAATTTTCAGTTTTCTGAAGTGTTTAAAAGAGTTTTAAAAAGAGTTTTTGGGCTTTAAGAACTTCTCATCTTTATTTGTTTTGGGTTTTTGAAAAATTAAAGAAAACTAGGTTTTGGGATTTTGATTTGATCTTTTATTTCTATCATATACAAGAGATTTCCCAAGTAGTTTTTCTTTGTTGCTTGTTTCCAAAAATACCTAGTTTTCCACACTTGAGCTATCATACTATCCTAATCTATTAGGATCTTGTTTTTGTGGAAAAGAAAAAGGAAAGAGGTTTGTGGTTGAAATATACCACTTGTTGTAAACCCTTGATTTCTTGAGTTGCTCCCTCTTTGGTAGAGGTGGAGATTGTTGTATTGGGTTGTTGGTTTGGATCCCTCTTCGGTAGAGGTGATTGAGTTTGGTTGTAGACCTCTTCGGTAGAGGTGTTGGTTGTTGTATTGGCTACGGGCCCACCCCTCGGTTGTGAGGTGGTTGTTTGAGAGAGGAGTTTGGTACTCCTAGAGTTGTAACAAATCCTCTTCGGTAGAGGTTCCCTCGGTGGGAGATAGTGGATTGGAAATCCTACACGGTGGTGTAGGCGGGGATGTAGAGCAAGGTGCTCGAACCTCGAAACATATCTTGGTGTTTGCGTTTTGATCCATTGTCTCTCTAACTCTCTCTCTTATATTTGTGCATAGCATCATTCTTATTGCCATATCATTTATATCATATTGCTTGTGTTGCCTTGCATCTTTTATATTGTTGTATATCCATTATATGCTTGGCTTGCTTGTGTGTGTGCCTCACTTGTACCTAATCAACAAGAGCTTCACATAGCACCTCAACCCATTCAAGGGGAATCAAGAGGAGTTAGTCCAGAGCCTCGCAAGGGGGAATTCGGCTACACTTGTTGATTGTATTAAGTGTGTTGCAAGATTTGCATTAGCTTCCGCATTTAGCGCACATAGTTTTGCAATTAGTCCTAGATTAGCACTTACACCTATTCACCCCCCCTCTAGGTGTTTTTCAATATATAGAAAACAAATATGAGTATACACAAAAATATCAATTGTAATACCAATTGAAAATATGATGAGAAGCAAGTGTATAACTCATAAAGATCCACCCTTTTCATGCACATGATAAAAGATATTTAGTTTGAGCATATAAGGCATGGTCGCCCATCCATCCACCCTTTTAAGGGTTGGTAGGGTTTTCAAAAATAAGAGTTTGAAAATATTTTACAAAATTTGAAAATATTTATAGATTGAAAACACTACCAAATGAAGAATAAATAACTAGTTAAAAGTAATTTTTGAAAAACTAGTTAAAGATCCTTCAAGCATGAAAACAAAACATATGTATCTCATGAAACATATCAAATACACAAGAGTTGACACTCGAAATCTATAAGGCTCATAAAAGTGTTCATGAAACAAAGTCATGAATAAACGAAGAAATAATGTGAGTGTATAAGCATCATGTGAATAGCATATTCATGAAATTAGTCAAAGAAGCTCAAAACAAACATGAATATCATTTTATCAAACAAATATGAAAATCATAAAAATTTATTTTTCATTTAAAAACAACCTTCATGGCATATGTATGTTTTTATCCAAAACCAACAATATGCATACATATCCCAAACATGAAAATAGTCCATAATAGTATTTGCATGAAGGCAAGTGACTCAAGGGTATACATGTATATTTATTAGTTTTGAACAAAAGTTACATATACATGAAGCAAAACATGCACAAAGATAGACAAAACAAGTATAAATGAGGGAAGCATCAAAATTAGGCTATACATGTGCATGTAGTGAGTACAAATAAGCAATGAAGTGCAAACATATATGAATCAAATGTTGCTCACTACTTGTACAAGTATATATCCAAGTTTTGATAAGAACTACATCTAAACAAGTATTTACCACATGAAGCACAAAACATGATTATTTTAACAAACACTAAAACATGCTAAAAATTCATCAAATGTAAAAGCATGTAAAAATAAATAGGAATTTAGAGATAGTTATCAAACCAAAGAACTATACTCTAAGTCTCCAAAACATGGTGATCCATCCACCAAACTTTCTTGATAGCGGTGCATCAATTTGTACTGTTCGTTTGATCCCATGCATCCACCACCAAGGCACCAACCCTCTCACGTCATGTGAGAGCCCACACCTACATCAAACACAAAAGGTGGGGACTTTGTTACCCATTTTCTTTTGGGTCCACGGGGGTTAGTCTTATTGGAACCCAAACATTTTTATTAGCAAAAATTAAAGAATTTACTCTATCATAACAAAATTTTACTAAATGGCCTTTGCGAACGCAATGTGTAGTATGCACATGTGAATGAGTGTGATCATGACGTGCAAAATGTGCATAAGTATGTTGTGGGTGATGTGCATGAACATGTGGAACTTGTTTCTTTGAAAACAAGGTTTCCAATCTATTATAGTTAAATGCACAATTGCTCAAAGTTGAGCTCAAACAATTTATTCTATTTTTCAAAACTTGAATCTCATTTTTATTAATGGTGGCATGAAAAGCATGGTGAGAATGAGAATCAACACCCTTTTTCTTTTAGAAATAGTTTCTTTTTCTTTTGAAACAACTTTTCTTTTCAAAGAGTTGTTTTCATTTAAAGCAATTTCCTTTTCCTTTCCCACCAAAATAATCTTATTTTTCAAAGAAGTATTTCCTTCACAAAGATCATTCAATTTAGAAGTCAAGGAAATATTGTCCTTCTTCAAAAATTCGTTTTCTTTTGAAATGCATTCTAATTTATTTTGAAAAGAATCTTTTTCTTTAAATAAGGAATCAAATTTATTTTTATTTTCTTATTATCCTTTTTATGCATGTCATATTTTTCTAGAAGTTGTTTACAAACTGAAGCAAGCTCTTCATAAGGCATGTCAACATCCTCATCAAGCTCGGATTCGGAGTTTACCTCAAGGGGGTTATCCCCTTGGACCATATAGCATACGTTGGAAGCCTCACTTCCAACATCCGAGTCGCTCCCCGCATAGTATTGCTCTTATTCGTCAAGGGAGACAATAGTGTTCCATACTACAAAAGCCGAATCAAGATTAGCATCCCTACATAAATAATCATCATTTAGGGTACTCTTTAATGCATGGATGGCTTTTGCATTAGCCTCTAGATTTTTGCCATTTAAGCAATAAGACTCTTTAATAGTAGCAAAATAAACATGAATACCTAGGGCTTTGAGGTACAAAGACATCTTAACCTTCCAAGTTTGGATGTTAAGAATATCAAAGGTGGGAGGTGACATGAAATCCGTGTGTGTGTGTGTACAAATGTTGTGATTAACTATAAATGAGAATCTTTAACTTAAGGTTGTTAAACCCAAATCAAGAGCACTGGCTCTGATACCAATTGAAATCACCTAGAGGAGGAGTGAATAGGTGACTAGCTAATCTAATGGTGAATTAATGCGGAATTAAAAACTATTTATGCAAACTAAAAATTCTTAAGCTAAACGCACAAGGTATAACCTAAGAGTGTAGCCGAATTCCCCATGAAGGGCTCTGGACTAACTCCTTAAGATTCCTCTAGATAAGAGTTGAGGTGCCGCTTTGGCTCTCTTGGTTGAATACAAGTATGAGCAAACAATCCCCAAGCATATAACAATTAGGCACAAGGTATATCAAGCATATAAAGATAAAGGCAATATAAGCATGCAAGATATAAAGACAAGTGAGAGATAGAGAGCAATCGCAAACACGAGAGATTTGTTTCGAGGTTCGATCACCCTTACTCTACGTCCTCGCCTTCAACACTATGAAGGATTTTCACTAAAACCGATCCCACCGGATCACTCGGTGCCGCAACACCTACAAGCGAGTTCACACTAGAACTCTTTTGGACTCTCTAGTCCCTCTCTTGTTCCCGCAAGAACAACACACGCAAGCACACTAGCTTGCCGAGGCCGCACCTCTACACCGAGCTCTCACTAGAACTCGAAACAACGCGAACCCGCAAGTTCGCCTCCTCAATTACAAAGTAGAATACTTTGGTGATTACAACACTTTGATCACCTAAAAACAATCTCACAGCACCTCTCCTATAGGAATGATATAGTAATGAAAAGCTTAAGTATGTGTGAGAAAATAAGGATGGAATTTGTGGCGAAAAACTCAAAGAAATCACTTTTGAAAACTCTTGACAAACTCTCCTTTTGATTTTGAAATATTGGCTCTAAAACATGTGGATATAACCACTGATATAGGTAGGAAAAACTAGCCCAAAAACTCTCTTGAAATCTTGTTTAAAACGGCCAAAGGGAGCCCCATTTTATAGGCTTCAAAATCTGCCCGGCAGTTCTGACTGCTGACGGTCGACCGCCCGGTCGACCGCCAATGGTCAGATTTCCGACTGTTGGGAAGGTCGGTCGACCGGCCGGTCGACTGCCAACTGGCAATGGCCTAGCGGTCGACCGCCCGATCGACCGGGCCATTTCCAGAGAGCAGAGGCTCTCTGGCGGTCGATCGTGCGGTCGACCGGCCCTGGCCGTGCACGTTTTGTGCACGTCGGTCGACCGATCTCTGGCTCGGTCGACCGTGCGTTCGACCGGCAGAAGGCCAAAAACAATATTTTTAGGGATTTAAAAGTTATCTTTTTACCTTTGATAAAATCTAATAAATTCATAAAAAATCTACAAAAATAAGTTTAGTATTATACTTTGATATAAAAACATGTTTGAGTAAAAATCAAAACATGTTACAAACATTTTGAACTATTTTTGTAACTAAGAAATTTTGGGTTAAAACAAAATCTGTATTTTTCCAAATAATTTTTCCAAAACTTCTCCAAATACAAAAATAAGATATTCTAAACACTTTAAAGCTTAATGTGTATGGATATTATCCACTATACATATATGATAAAATATCTATGTTTTTGACATTAAGCTCTAAATAAAGTTTTGATAAAACACATGTTATATTTTGAGGCTTAAAAATCAAAACGGTATTTTACCAAAATAAAAAACTCTTATATGAAAACACATATAAATCTTGTGTGTGAGTGTATATGATACTTGAGCAATCTACCAACTAATCTATCCTTTACATTTTATCTAAAAACAAAATCTTACTAAAAACAAACCTAGACACAAGTCTTCTCTTGCAGGTCTTCACTTGAAAATCTTCTTCTCCTTCATGACTTGGTCCAAATCATGATCCAATGAGCTAGACTCCTCTTGAGTACTTGATATGGTCTTGACGCACAAACTCTTGAATCAACACGTGCTAGCTCCAAACTTGACTAGAAATCCTTTGTTGAAGCTAAACACCTACTAAGATCTTGATCATATATCTGAGACTAATTAAATACAAGATCATTAGTACTATAACTACATGAGTTAATCATCATCAAAACTAGAGCAATGGGCCTTTGGGCCAACAGGGGTCACGTGTTTGATTGACAACTTGTAATTGTAGTTCCAACTACAAATGAAAAACAATTATTTAATTTAATCCATGATAAATTTGTATTTGCATAGAAGCTGTTAAAAAAGCTGACATGGCATTTTTTAATTTTTTATTACTATTATACCGGGCACATGCGATGCACATTACAAATAATATAATAATTAATAAAATATAATTAGATATTTATGCTAATTGAATTGAGTATAATATTATACCCGGATTGACCTTCCAAAATTATAAATATTATATTATTTTTATTAAAAAAAGTGCTATTTACCAAAAAAGAAAAAGCAATTAGAAAATTGGTGTTCAATGATGTTTATCTAAATTTAAGAATTATATAAGTTATATAGAAAATGATAAAATAAAAATTATTGTAAATTAATAGTTATTATGAGCTTGTCCAAAAATAAATAAGATATAAGAAATATAATTGATAAACTTATAAATTTTGATATATTTTTTTAAAAATGACAATGTTCTATTATTGATCTCTATAATTTTTTGGATTTTTTGTTTGTGGAGAAATTAAAATTTTGTATGGTTTTTTTTTGGTGAGGGGGAAAAAGCCATGACTTTATCATATTAGGCATTGAGTACATTCTATGATTCTAACACCTCCACCAACAGAGGTGAAGGTAAAGTTGCATACATGCAGTTACCAAAAAACGAGTAGGACTTTAATGTTTGAGTTATCCTCTAAACAACTTCATGATAGGACGTATTCTTGTGATCCAATCTCACTTGCACACTTTGTATATTAATTTGCCTTTGTTTTTTTGTCAAAGGTTGAATTTACTACTTTATATTTATTTATTTTCAACAGTAGTATAAATATATGTTAATATTTTTAATAATTTTAAAATTTGATTGATGGATGAGCCAAATGAATTTTTCTTGAATTTGAATTATAAACATAAAAATATGGAGAATTATTTTTTTTTTATTTAGCAATGGGTTTCTTTGCAAAAAAAAAAAATTACCTCTATAGAATAATAAATTTATCTCTTCTTGTTGTCTTTAATTATGTAAGTAATTATTTTGACTGGTTTGGATATATTTATCTATTACCAATAATTTAAACTTTAATTATGAGTAGATAATTTCAAATGGAAATTTTCGCTACAGCCACCTACGCTGTTTCATAATTCGAAAAAAAAAACTCAGCTTCATAGTTTTATTCGCTACAGCCTCATCCACGTCAGCATTAATTGATTCCTTCTAACCATCACTTTTTTATATAATTTCATTTCCTCTTTTACCCTTCCTCATTTCCCCCAATGTTGCTCTCCCCTCAACCCTGACCCCGACGCAGAGTAATTCGTGGGTCGACTTGTGCGGTCAAGTCACTGTGGGGGTTGGAAGGGGACGGGGAGACCCCTCCCAGGGGTATCAGGGGGTGGAGCCCCTGAACGAATTTTTTTTTTGGATTGACTTTTTGGATCTCGTCTGTCATGCTCACGATGAGTTTTTTGTTTGTGTTTATGATCGATGTGGTATTTAGATCTAAAAAGTATTGAGGATCATTTGATATCGGTGAACGGGTTTGCTGATAATGGTGATGTTGTTCTGAGGACTGTGACCATGATCGAAGTTCTACTGCGACTATGATCATAGTCCTTTATTAAAAGACTTTGACTATGGTCGCAATCTTTTATTAATGAAAATTAGGGCATTTTGTGAGAACTGCGATCATTGTCGCAGTCTCAGTATAGGCGTAAAAATTGTACCCCGATCCCATAGGTAAGGAGGTGTTACTGCAACGAAAATATTCAAGGCGGAAATACTTTTAGAAATGTACGCTAAGCATCAGCACAAGAAAGAATCAGAGTACGAAAGTACGTGGTGCATTATACATTCCAATATAAGAGTACAATTACAAAGTTATTATAGAATGTGACATAATATTATAAGGATATTATATCATCGATAGGCCCAGAAATGAGAATACAAGAAGATATACAAGTATGGACAGTACAAAAGGTGCTCACGAGTTACAAAAAGAAACTCGAGAGCCGAGCAGGAGGGCCTGGAAGGAATAGACCCCAGACGGTCTCTACTACGCTACCACTACGCAAACCTAATCGACAAAAGGACCACCATGGTCCAAGCTCGGGGATCTGAACATGCAGGTCCAGGAGAGTCAGAAAGTTACCCAACGAGTGATAAGATGAGTGCCAAGTGGCGTGCATAGACAAGCACACGTGAATCAATAAATTCAAGATGAAAAGCATATATTGAAAACCGTTTCGTGAGTACAGATACACACGAGCAGGAAATGAGGCATCAAGTAAATTAAATGTGGTAAAACCAACTGTACATGCCCAAGTTACGGAACCATGAGATCAGTACATCAAAGGAATAATCTACACAAGAAAGCCCTCATTTATATACCTTGTACCTCACGTAATTGTATCCTGGGTTCACACAACTAAAGTTGTCTCCTCAACTAAGAGAACATCATAAAATTGATAAAACTGATAAAATCAAATGCGGCCAAACCAGCTGTACATGCTCAGTTTACGACTTCATAAGACTAGTACATCGAAGGAATAATCCAAACAAGGAAATCCTAATAATCCAAATAAGGAAACCCTCATATATATATATATATACATATACATATATATATATTACACATATATATACCTTATATCTCGTGTCACCGTAATTTGAGTGTATACAACCCGAATTGTAAAATAACACGACAAATTAATAATTAGTATCTTATTATTATTACTCGTCCAACCATGTATCTAGGTATGTGTACTAGCATTCAAGCACACGTACATCCATGTATGAGTAAGTCCAGATTAGTTATTGGAAACTGATGAGGAAATCAATGAATTATGCTTATAGTGGGTCCCGTGCATACCCGAGACTACAGCCCGAGGTGTTCCGTTGCTAGTGTATGGAACCAGCAGCGAGGCCCAGGAAGGAAAATTGTCTTATTATATGCCCATTTAGGAATGTAACAGGAGATAGGCTGCTAGCACACCCCTTGGAACACCTGGAGGTTCTCAGGTAGAACCAGAAGTTTTAGTTGCATAACATACTTAATACCACTGTAAACATAATCATCAATTCAAGTCCATCAGTTTCTCTCAGCCCAGTGTGGGTTATCCTTATTATTACCAATTATATATAATTATCAGATTATAGTAATGAGCAAGAGCATGGTACAGGAGTACAGGAGTACAAGAATAACAGGGGTACATCAGGATATCAGTTATTACATTCCCGTAATATGATAATCATGAGTCAAATGATAACATATCAGATGTCAGGTAATAACATACATATGTTAAGTAATAACATGCAGGTGTCAGTGTCAAGTGGTAGCATGTCCAATGATAGTACAACAGACATCAACTATCATATAACACAATACGAAAAAACAATACAGATACAGGAGATCGGCATAACACAGAAAATAATACAGTTTTTAGAAAATGGTTTAAGAAAAGATTTCAAACTCTTCACAACCATCAATAAAGAAATAATAGAGAATTTATTTAATCATCCAGGTGGGGCTGAGTCAAGCTGAAGCAAAGACAGGTCGTGTAGACATTACGCCTGGTACACGACAGAGTTTGGCTCTTGGCAAAGCTAGCATGCAGCTTTAAATGCTAAAGCACTTGGCGAGGCTATCGCTCGCAGTGAAGTTGCGTTTGAACATCCAGCTAGCGCTCATGACGAAGACACACTCGCGGCGAAGCTAAATGTACATGGTGAAGTGGCGTATGAAAGCTTTGCTAACACGTGACAAAAACCACGCTCGCGGCGAAGCTGCACGCGGCAAAGCTACATATGAACGTCCGGCTACGCACGAGACAAATTTACTCTCGAATGAGTTAGATGTAAACCACTAAGCGCTAAGCTCCCTGATTAGTTTATAATTCAACATTAGCATATCACATTTTCTTGCCAGTTTATGAATAAAACATCACTTCTGAACCGTGTTTTGGTCTATTTTGCAGATAATCGAGAGTTCAAAGGTAAAGTCAGAATAAGAGCCTAATTAAACCCAATTTTGGGTAATTAAATCTCATTACTTGTAGGTCAAGCTAGAGAGCTTCTAGAAGATATATTGGATTCAGACGTTGGGTGCGAATTTGAAGAAATACAGATCCAAATACCCAAATTCGAGACCATATAGAAGCTTCTCTAGACCAGACGAAGCAGTGGACCAAAACTAGGGACCTAAGTCCCTGGTTTTGCCACAGATCCGCAAGGATCCTTGTGGATCCGCGGCCCAATAGTGGAGCCACGCGTCGATTTTTGACGCGTGACCTCGTCTCATCTTTTAGAACCTCCTTTTGCCTATATATATCCCTGCAGAGGGCCAGAAATGAGGTTGAACATTGAAAATTAGGATTTCTTCTCTTTTGTGTAGGTTAGTATAGATTTTCTCTTTTCTTTGTATTTTTATTTTGTTTTAGATCTTGTAATAGGGCTGAGATAGATTCAGTGGAGAGAAAGAGAGATATTGTACTAGAGAGTAACAATCTATATAAATGTGTCTCCTTTCTTCTCTATTGTAATCTTCTCCATCTTCTTCATGGTGCTTAGCTAACTTTTCTTCTCATGACATCTAACTACTAACTACTAACTTGCTAACTTCTTACTTGATAATCCACATCAATCTAATAACCTCTACTAGGTCTTGCTCTTGCAAGAGCCATTAATGGTTCATGATGAAAGATTCTAATATTCTAACATTCTAACATCTAATCACTAACAAGCTAATTTGTAATGTCTTTTTTATTTCATACTGACCTCTACTTGGTTTTGATGATCTAATAGTAGCTTGCACCTTGTTGTATAGATTGGATGTGGAAGAATAATCTTATGTGCCATACTTTGTAATGCTCTTGATGTTAAGAACTAGTGATGGCCAAGGTCCATGTGAGACAACTATCACTAAGAAGTTAGTATGTTAGTGAAGCAATTAGTAGTTAGTAGCCATGAGCTTTCTTTCAACATTTTTCTCTTTCTTTTTACTTTGTTTTAAAACCATTTCCAAATTCTTTTATCATTTTTTTTTATTGGTGTTTTTCATCATCTTCTTCGTTCACTCTTGTTTTCATCTTTTTACCACAAACTTTATCTCTTTTCTATTTTGTTTTTACCACTTTTTAAAATCACTTCACAAAGTTTTCACTTTGCTTTTTTCTTCTTTTACTTTGTTTTCTACTATCTTTTTTTCCATCACCGATCTCACAACCACTTCTTAATTGTTTTTCACATCGCCATTTTCATCGCCTTCTCCACCTATCACTTCTAGTTTTTTTTTCCTTTTCTTTTCTCTTTCTTTAACAAAGAAGAACTTGTTAACAACCTATGTGAACGGACTGTTAATACTTCTATCGCCTCTCGTCCCTGTGAATTCGACCCATATAGCCGATATGTTATAACAAATGTATCGAGGAAGCCAAAGCACACACACTTTTCATTGAATTTACAAAACACACATTTTTAAGTGCTGATTTTACCCCGATCAAAATTTGGCGCCATTGCTGGGGATGAAAAATGGATGAGTTTGAAAGTGAGTTATGTTCTTAGAAAGGTGCTACTGTTCTCTCGAAACTATCATTATAACTAAGAAGCTAAATGAGTCGTGTCCACAAGGAGGGGGAGCGATGGAAGCTTTGCGTTTGGTTTTCTTATGTTTATTAAAGTTCTTTCTTTATTTCAAAAAGAATGAATAAAAGTAGAAGAGAAGAATTGTGATTGATAGTATGTGAAAATAAAGTAAAATGGTTGGCTTGTGAAAATATTAAGTAAAGTCGGAATGCGAAGGACGTAGTTATGAAGAGATAGATATCAAGTTGTGAAAAAGAAAAAAAACGGTTTTGAAAAAATTTCAGAATGAAAGAAGTGTTCTTAAAGAAAAATTAAAAATGAAACAAGTTTTAAAAAGAAGCTTTCAAAAAAAGGAACTTAGAGAGCAAAGTTTAAAAAGAGAGAAAAGTGGATTTTTCTTTTGAGATGGTGAAAATGCATAGCTAACCTCCTACTAATTGACCCCACTAACCGCTAACTTTCTTGACAAAAGAGCCTCACAAAGGATTCTTGGCCTTCACCATTCTTATACTATGAGAACATGTCATGTAGATAACGAATGAAAGTTCTTTCCCCATCATCTTGCGTTACACGATAAAAACTCGAATGTCACTCCGATCAAGATCCGTTTTAAGGTGAGAATGGGGTGAATTACTAGTGCACGATCGGTACAACAATGATGAATAGGTAGTCTCTAATTCACCAAATAAAGCAAGGTTAGTACATCAATAGATCATCAAGAGCACATAGTTAAGCATGAAATATGAGAATTAGCTTGCATGTTAGTGTGTTAGAGTTAGAACCCTTAATCGTTAGCCATCTATATCTCTTACTTGGACAAAGCTCATTGTGAGGCTTATTGATTCATGTGGGTTATCAATCAAGTAGTTAGAAGTTAGTGGGTTGTTGTTAGTTAGCCATGCCAATGAAGAAGTTAGCTACTCATAGAAAGAAAGAGCAAGAAAGTAGTCATTCTCACTATTTGCAAGGAAGAAAAAAGAGAAAGTAAAAGCAATGAAAATAGAGGTAGAAGATGAAACAATCTTGAATTGATTTGCCACTGATCCAACATAGATTTTCACTCTCTCTAATTTTCTGGACTAAAACAAAAGAAAGAAATTACAAGAGATTACTAAAGAAATTCTAGAGAATATCCTAAACAAAATGCTCTCTCTAAGTAACTCCTCGTACTGAGGTCCAAGGGGTCTATTTATAGGCACAGAACCCTAAGTACATGTAATCGCGGCCGTTGATGAAAATGCTGCACCAACGGCCCTGATACTGCTGTGAAAACGTGCATTGCGGCCGTTATGCCAGCGCGAACTCTGACAGCCTGACTCTTTCCAGGTATCCTTTAGAAGCTTCTCATTCTCCACAAATATTCTCTAGTTTGTTATAGAAGTGGGCCTCATTGATTTGAGCTTCAAATTATCTTCAAATAATCCCAATTTAATTAGGATTTTGGGCCTTCTTCCTTTGGTCATGGACCTGAAAATAGAGAGAAAACTCCATTAAAAATCATATTTTTATTAATAATAAATGGAAATTGTGATATAAATGATGCAAAAATGAATACTAATCACACCCCCATATTTTCTTTTTGCTCGTCATCGAGTAAAATAAGAAAAAAAAATCTAAACTAGAAATGCTATTACACCACTTTCGCAGGTGACGCGATTGCACTGAGCGTGTGCAACAAGCCGGTAAACCTCTAGGTCACCCCTAGAGGAGCCTCCTGAGGGTTTTCAACGTATTACACATGTAATCACCTAGAGGGGGGTGAATAGGTTACTAGCTAATCTAATGGTTAATTAATGCAGAATTAAAACTATTTATGCAAATTAAAACTTTTAAACTAAACACCAAGTATAACACAAGAGTGTAGCCTGATTCCCCGTGAATGGCTCTGGACTAACTCCTCAAGATTCCTCTAAATAAGAGTTGAGGTGTCACGTTGGCTCTCTTGGTTGAATACAAGTGTTAGCAAACAATCCCCAAGCATATAACAATTATGAGCACAAGTATATATCAAGCATATAAAGATAAAGACAATATGAGCATGCAAGATATAAAGACAAGTAAGAGATAGAGAGAGCAATCGCAAACACGGGATATTTGTTTCGAGGTTCGAGCACACTTGCTCTACGTCCCCGCCTTCAACACTATGAAGGATTTCCACTAAAATCGATCCCACCGGATCACTCGGTGCCGCAACACCTACAAAGAGTTCCCACTAGAACTCTTGGACTCTCTAGTCCCTCTCTTGTTCCCACAAGAACAACACACCGCAAGCCCACTAGCTTGCCGAGGCCGCACCTCTACAAAGAGCTCTCACTAGAACTCGAAACACTGCGAACACACTAGTCCGCCTCCTCAAAGCAAAGATGAAAACTTTGGTGATCTAAACACTTTGATCACCTCAAAACTCTCACAACAAAATCCCTATAGGATAGGTATAGCAATGGATAGCTCAAGTGTTTGTGAGAAAAATAAGGATTGAAGTTGTGGTGGAAAACGCAAGTAAATCATTTTGAAAACTCTTGATAAACTCTCCTTTTAAATGGAAGTATTTGGCTCAAATACAAGTGGAGAAAATCTCTTAATAGAGTAGGAAAAACTGGTATAAAAACTCACTTGAAATCTTGGTGAAAACAGTCCATGATAGCCCTTTAAATAGGCCATCAAAAACTAGCCGTTGGGCTTAATCATCAGCCTGGACGGCTGTCGGTCGACCGGCCCGGTCGACCGCCAACGGTCAGAAATCTGACCGTTGGAGCCTCGGTCGACCGGCCCGGTCGACCGTGGCCTGGAACAGAGAGCAGAGCTCTCTGCTGGTCGACCAACCTGGTCGACCGGGGCTTTCCAGAGAGCAAAGCTCTCTAGACGGTCGACCGGGTCGGTCGACCGGCCCTCCAGCCAGACTGGCGTGCACATTTGTGCACGTCGGTCGACCGACTCGGTCGACTGACTTCTAGCTCGGTCGACCGGCCCGGTCGACCGGCAGAAGCCAGAACAGGGATTTATGGGTATTGAAAACTTGGCTTTTTGACTTTAATAAAATCCCATAAAATCTCTAAAAATATACAAAAATAAGTTCAGTATAATACTTTGATAAACAAACATGTTTGAGTAAAATCAAGACATGTTACAAATATTTTGAACTATTTTTGTAACTTAGAAATTTTGACATAAAACAAAATCTGTATTTTTCCAAATAGATTTTTTTCAAAACTTCTCCAAATACAAAAACAAGATATTTTAAACACTTTTAAAGCATAGTGTGTATAGATATGATCCACTACACATACATAATGAAATATCTATGTTTTTGACAATAAGCACTAAAATATGTTTGGTTAAAACACATGTATATATTAAACTCCAAAAACCAAAACGGTATTTTTCCAAAATAGAAACTCTTTTATGAAAACACATCTAAATCTTGTGTGTGAGTGTATATGGTATACTTGAGCAATCCACCAACTATTCTATCCTTTATATTTTATCTAAAACAAAATCTTAACAAAAAAACAAACCTAGACTCAAGTCTTCTCTTGAAGTCTTCTCTTGAAATCTTCACTTGAAGTCTTTTTCTCCTTCTTTACTTGGTCCAAACTTGATCCAAAGAGCTAGACTCCTCTTGAGTACTTGATGTGGTCTTGATGCATAGGCTCTTGAATCAAACCATTTTAGCTCCAAAACTTGACTTTAAATCCTTTGTTGAAACTAAACACCTACTAAAATCTTGATCACAAATCTGAGATTAATTAAACACATGATCATTAGTACTATAACTACATGAGTTAATCATCATCAAAACTAGAGTGATGGGCCTTTGGGCTAACAACACCCACAAATCCGTAAAGAAAGGAAACAATTGTTAGTGTTTTGAAAATGCATTTTGAAAAAGAGAGAAGTTTTTGTAATATTTTTGTAAAAATTTAAGCGATCTAAGTCATAAGTCCACCAAAAATTATTCTTCCTTAAATTTAGTCTATATGCAATATCTTATTATCAATTAAGGTAAGAATTCAAAATTGAATTGATATTATATCCTTCATAAAACCTAGATAATATGCACTTTGTGACAGTGTAGATTTTGGAATTCAACTCCAACCATTAAGCCATTTATTTATGTATATTTTTCTTTTTTCTTCCCTTAAATTTCTTAGGTTTTCTAGTTTATTCGGGTAGTAGGCCTTTAGCCGATGACTCCCACACTAGACAGTCTTAGGGCATCGATGAGAAAACATTCGTCGGGTTTAAGGACTCGAGTAAACAAGGCCACAAAACTTAGGGATATTATTTTTTTACCACCGTTAGGTGTGAATAATCATACTTCCTAAGACATAATTAACCAGCTTAATAAATGATTTTTTTTCAAATATACATTTTTCTTTTTATTATTTTTTCTTTATGGCATTTTGGGTATTTGTTTCCATCCCAAAAATGTGTAAGTGTGAAGTGCATACTCTCTAAGGCAAAAAAAATTCAAGATAAAATTTTCTCTCCAATCTTTCTTACTTAACCTATAATTTTAAACAAGATCCATTACGACTAGGTTTAAGATGTCATAATTAAGGTTTTCTTAGTTTCTAAAATCGTCTTAATTTTATTAAAAATAGATCAAATTTTTGTCTCTTATTTTAAAAAGTTTTTAAAGAAAGGGAAAATCCTATACAGAAGGGAAGATTTCTAAAAAAATCCTAAAAGAAGTGAAAAAGAAAGAAATCCTAAAAACTCTATGTTAGTAGACCCTCCCTCACAATTATCTCATGCATTGTTATCAATGCATCGTGAATGTATGTATGCATGAAACAAATAGAGAGGGAAAGAAAAAATCTCCTCAGGGTGGTGGTTCCGGTGGCGGTCTGATTGGTACCGAAATGTGACCCCATCTAAATTGCGTGGAGCTCACAGGAATCTACCAGTGACCTCTCTAATATAACCCATTATTATGATGTATCTATGAATTTTGTGTATTGATAGACGTTGGCCCCTAGGGACAACTCAGATTCATTAAGAGTGATCGAGGGTAGAACTTATGAGAACTATACTCTTGCCAAATTGGTATCTAAGGTTGGGGGTTAAGAGGTTAAGCCTCGAAGGTCCGGTGGTTTAGCGTAATTAAAGCTTGCTGCTTACACACGGATACCTCCCACCGTATTTTTTTCCTACCTGGCCGATTAGCTCATAGTCGGGTTCATACAACAACCTCCCCCGGGTAATCGACCAGTTAGGAGTCATCTATATCTAGGTCAACCCTAGTATAGGCTTGGTTTTTATTTTTTTCCTTTTTTTTGTTTGTTTGCTTGCTTTTTCTTTTTGTTTATGTTTGTTTGTGAAATGAATTACAACAACAATTCTTTCAATCCTAATATGAATTCATACTTCACACCGACTTCATTTAACTCAGATAACTCCAACCCGGCTTTGTATAACATGAACCAATCAAATAGGCTAGATTGGATTTATTTGACTCAATATGACCCATATCCCTATTTCTAATGGCCATAATTTTCAAAATAATTTTCACTCTTCACATAGTCAATAGGGATTTACCTGCCCCAAGTCAAATTTTCATCCTCCTTGTCCACAAGTTTCACAATTTTCATAATTTCACAATATTTATTCCCCAATTTTTGTTCCTACACTCTTTTTCCTGAACCACCAATTGAAAAAAAAATTTGAATTAGAAAAGAGCATGGAAACAGTACGAGCCATGCTTGAGTCCCACAGAACAAGCTCGACTCATAATCCTCACAGTCTTTTCCATATCATGCTTCATATACTCCTTCTCTAGAGCAGCTCATAGAGGAAAAATCTGAGTTAGAAAAGAGTATAGAAGCCATGCAAGAGGCCAAGCGATAATTTCAGAAAATATTGGACTCCCCAATTTCACAAGATTTTCAAGAGTCATACTCAGTCCCACCGTTTCAAAATGACCAGTCATCAGTCTTGGACACGAGTATAGAACTCTTGTGTGAGTTTGAACAACAATTTCAAAATCTGATGGACTCACTGTTTCACCAAAATTTTCAAAACCAACCTTCATACCTATCTTTTCAAACCCAAACGCAACAAAACGATGAACCAATCGACTTTGAAAAGATGATTGAAGTCATGACTCAGATTCAAATTGCTTATAATAAAAAAATAGATATAATGGTCAAAACTCTCCATTCCCACCCTTTGACCATTCCTGACATCGCTAACCATTCTATTAGGGCCCAAGAATCATGTTATTTTGAAAACTAAGATTCATACTTATCATCAGTTCAAAATAAAAACCCATCAATCTTGAAAAAGAGTATGAAATTCTAGCGTGAGTATGAGCAATAATCTCAAAATTTGATGGACACACGATTTCAGCACAATTTTCAAAATCAACTTCCATGCTCATCTTCTCAAGAAGAACCGATTGCAAAGAGTATAAGAGACATGATTTAGACTCAAAATTCTGTTACCCAGCCTATCAGTAGGTTAGATTCAATATTGAGCGAGTTGAATAATAGGAGTGAGAGATATCTCCCTTGTCAACCTTTGACCAATCCTTATATCTCTAACTCTATCGATTGGACAAAAGAATCATGTTGTTTTGAAAATCAAGATTCAATTTCAGCACACCTATTTGAACATGACCAAAATCAGTATTTTGAGAACCACATTCTTTTATGAAATTGAACTTGAGTATGAATATGATCCTGAGCTTCAAATTGGCAATTCAATTTCACTTCTTGACTTAATAATGATTCTGGTGTCTTTACCTGATTTTCATCACTTCCCCGAGTCAGCATTGGATCATGTGCCCATTCATTGTAAAATTGAATTACCAATCTTTCTAGATCAACATATTAAACTTGACCAATACCATACTTTTGAAAGTTTCATTGACAAATTGACATGTTCTCATTTTTATGAAGTTGAACTCAATCAAGAATGTGACCTAGTTTCTCAAATTTGTGATCCAGATCAAATTTTTAAATCAATATTGACTTATGTTTTGTTACCCTATTTGAGAAACATTTTAGAGTCAGTTTTAATTCTCATACCTGTCATTTTTGAACTTGAATCACCAATCTTAGGAAGTCACATTCCATTGTGAGAAAATGAATGTGGACTAAAGCTTTCAACTTCTTAATTTGGACCCACTTCCTAAATAAATTTTGATTCCTAAAGTTTCACTTAATTTCAGTCAATTTTCTGAGTCGATTATAGTTCCTGTCCTTCCAGAGTCTAAATCAATCATTCCATCATTTCACACTCCATTCTAAGGCAAAGGTGTTGGTAAAAATGACTCTGAAATTATTTGAAAATTTTGAAAATTAGATGGGGTAATTTTTTTAATAAAAATCATCCATATATACATCATAATTGTGGGCTATATTAGAGAGGTCACTGGTGGGTTTCTGCAAAATTCACACAATTTGGATTAGGCCGCATTTCATGGACTAATCAGACCACCACTGGACCACCACCTTGAGGTGATTTTTTCTTCCCTCTCCATTTGTTTCATGCATACATACATTCATGATGCATTGAGGACAATATTTGAGATAAGTGTGGAGGAGGGTCTACTAACGTAGAGTTTTTATATTTTCTTTTTTTTTTTCACTTCTTTTAGGATATTCTTAGAATTTTTTCTTTTTGTATAGGATTTTCCCTTTTTTTAAAAACTTTTAAAGTAAGAGACAAAGTTTTGATCTATTTTTAAGAAAATTAAGATGATCTTAGAAATTAAGGAAGCCTTAATTATGACAGCTTAAATCTAGTCGAAATAATAGATCTTGTTTAAACTTATAGGCTAAGTAAGATAAATGGAAAGATAATTTGATCCTAAATTTTTTGTCTTAAATAGTATGCACTTAACACTTACACATTTTTTGGGATGAAAACAAAGACAATGTCATAAAAAATAATCAAATAATAAAAAGAATATATATATATATATATATGTGTGTGTGTGTGTGTGTGTGTGTGTGTGTGTGTGTGTGAAAAAATCACTTATTAAGTTGGTTAATTATGTCTTAGGAAGTATGGTTAGCCACGCCTAATGGTGGTCAAATTTCTTAGAGTTGAATCCTATAAGTCTTCACTATCATAAAGTGCATGTTATCTAGATTTTATGAAGGATAAAATATTCAATTCAATTTTGAATTCTTATCTTAATTGATGACAAGATCTTGCATACAGACTAAACTTAAGGAAGAATAATTTTGGTGGACTTATGATCTTAAGATCGCTTAAAGTTTTGCAAAAATATTTCGAAAACTTCTCTCTCTTTCAAAGTGCATTTTTCAAAACATTAACTTTTATTTTCTTCCTTCATAGATTTTATGGGTGTAATCCGTTGAAAACCCTAATGAGACAAAACTCCTCTTCTAGGGGAAACCTAGAGGTTTAACGGCTTGTTGCACACACTCAGTGCAATCGCGTCATCTGCGAAAGTGGTGTAATAATATTCTTAATTTAATTTTTTTCTGAATTTGCTCAGGACGAGTAAAAGATAAGTGCGGGGATGTGATTCTATAATTCAGCATTATCATATCGCATTTTTCTACAAGTTTATGAATAAAACATCATTTCTGAATCGTGTTTTGGTCTATTTTACAGATAATTAAGAGTTTAAGGGTAAAGTCAGAATAAAAGCCTAATTAAACCCAATTTCGGGTAATTAAATCTCATTCTTGGAGGTCAAGTTAGAGAGCTTCTAGAATATATATTGGATTCAGAATTTGGGCACGAATCTGAAGAAATATAGATCAAACACTCAAATCTGAGACCATACAGAAGCTTCTCCCACTACTAAAAAACAGGCTATTTGTAGTCAAAATATTGCGTCGAAAATAGTTTCGACACAAAAAATGCGTCAAAATATCGCGAATTCAACGTAGTGTGTAAAAAATAGACTTTACACACTGTAAATAATAAAAAAATTACTGAACATTTTGCGTCGAATTTTCGACGCAATATGAAAATTTTACCGTGAAAATTTTTCACCAAAATTTTCGCGAGTATATTGCGTCGGATTTTCTACACAAGATGTAAATTATTTTTTATTTTGCGTCTACTTTTTGACACAATATGAATAAATATCTGGTGAATAATTTTTTGCTATATATTTGTGTCAAATAGTCGACGCAATATTACAGTTTGCGTCAAAAATTCGACATAATACAAATTACATTAAATATTCGATGCAATCTACCCTCTAATTGTGATCGGGAACGGCCCCTTTCCTCCCTCTCCTTTTTCCCAATTCTCCTCTCCTTATCCGTCCTGGCCTCCTCCCTCCTCCAGCATGGCCCCTCCCCCGGCCTGCCCCCTCCCCCCCGGCCTTCCCTCGGCCTGCCCCTCCCCCCAGCCTGCCCCCTCCCCCCGACCTTCCCTCGGCCTCCCCTCCCCTCAGCCTGACCCCTCCCCCTGGCCTTCCCCTCCCTCCCCAGCCTGCCCCCCCAGCCTCCTCTCCCCCCGGCCTGCCCCCTCCCCCCACCCTCCCTCCTCCTCCCCTTCCCCTAACTTGCCCCCTCGCCCCCGGCCTCCCTCCGGCCTCCTCCCTCCCCCGGTCTGCCCCCTCCCCGTTGCTGCCCCCTCCAGCCTCTCCCGGCCTCCCTCTCAAATAAGGTATTTAATTTCTCTCTTCTTTTTATTTTTTTTCAATGGTTTGAGTTTATATTATTGATTAGGTTAAAACTTGTTTATATGATACTAGACAATACACAATACATGGAGCACGGTCACGAACATGTATATGAAGCACGGACACGAAAATGACACGAACACGCCACAGAACACAAACTTGGACACGAGACACGTAAAATGGACACGGACACAACACAAACATAGACACGATCACGGAGCATAGACATGGACAAAGACCTAAGAAACTCTAGATCCCGTTCAACAAACACCGAACATTACCTGTCTTATAACTACTTTCTGATACAAACAACTGATGAATCTTGAACATGTGGTTTTCATAGACTTTTTGTTCATGTCAACAGTTAATTTGTATCGTTAGTGGTTATTACAAGTAATTTACAGTGGTTGAACATGTTTGGGATTGCATTGTAAAGTTAGACACTGTATACATGTTGTGTGTATTGTGACTAATGTTTTGGTAATACCTTTCTTTGTTCTCTGGGCTATAACTACCCTACGTGGACTTGGAGAACACGGGGGAGGTACTGCCGAAATTTAGTCTAAATACACATAATAATTATATATCTCCAACTATACAATGTAATTCTTAAAGGGATAGGACCCATCACCCTAAATCCTAAACAATAATTCTAAACGACGACACGGACACAGACACGGACACGGACCCGATCAAATGAATCCTAGATTCTCATTCAACAAACAACATACATTACCCTTATCCAACCTAATTCTAATCATAATATATAACTAATTAACATATTTATTGCTTGTTGTGTAACAGTGCCTATCCTGCAATAAACAATGAAATGGGACAGGAGTTGGGTACACTTGGAGAAAATAAATGTGAAATACAGAAATGGATGTGAAGAGTTTGTAGAATTGGCTTTTCACCATTCAACCATTAATAATAAAATAAGTTGTCCGTCTAGGGATTGTAAAAACAATAAAATGCTTGACAAAGACAACGTGACGTTCCATTTGCTAACTAAGGGGTGGTATCAAGATTACCCTCGTCTTGAGCGGTGGCACTTGCATAATAAACCAAGACAACATCCTCCACCAAATAGAAATGACAGTAATGACCAGGGACCTGGTGATGATGTCACTATGGTGGTGTCGACTATCACAGACTTCTAAGTTCACTTTTACATAATCCGGTCGATGAGGGCTCCAGTGATCCGACCGACGATGGCCCAAATGATGCTCCTCCTTTAGAGATGATGATTTTCGTGAGAAGCTTAAAGAATTGCATGCTCCACTATTCCCAGACTGTAAGAACTATTCTAGACTGTCGTTCATAATAGAGTTGTACCTCATCAAATAAGGGGTAAGATGAGCGGCATCACATTTGGAGAGACGGTACATTTACTGAAGAATGCATTCCCTGACATAAACATACCAAACTCATTTTACGAGACTAAGAAACTTATTAGAGCACTGGGTTGTGATTACAAGAAGATTGATGCGTGCCAAAATGATTGCATGTTATTCTGAAAGCAAGACGAAAACTTGGATGCTTGCAAGGTATGCAATGAGCCTAGATGGAAACCTAGTAAGACTTCTTCATTAGAAAAAAAAGGAAAAAAGTATCTAAAAAAATTTGAAGGCATTTTCTATTGATTTCAAAGCTCCAAAGACTCTATGTGGTAGAGATCATCGCAAAGGACATGAGGTGGCATGCAGAGGAGCGTCATGGCGATGGAATCTTAAGGCACCCTGCCGATTCAGATGCATGAAAAGATTTCAATAGAAAGCATGTGGAGTTACTCGTTGGAGCTGCGTAATATCAGGCTAGGGTTGGCAATCGGCGAGTTCAATCTATTTGGAAACATGAATATCAATTACAGTACATGGGCTGTCATTTTAATGATTTACAACCTACCTCCGGGATTGTGCATGCAGCGTTCTTATATGATGATGTCACTGCTTATTGAAGGTCCTACAGGTCCAAAACATAACATCGATGTCTACTTGCAACCATTAATAGATGAGTTGAATATATTATGGGGTCAAGGGATATCAACTTGGGACGCGTCCATGATACAATACTTTCAGATGCGAGCAAACCTTATGTGGACGATTAATAACTTTTCTACTTATTCTATCAAGTCTGGTTGGAGCACATCAGGCTATCTTGCTTGTCCTAGTTGTGCAGAGAACACCGTATCTGAATGGCTGTACAAATCAAAAAAAATATGTTATATAGGGCATGAACATTTCAGAGAGGTTCCTCCGCCACCCCCGCCCACAGGGCAGGATGTCTTGTCACGTGTAGGTAATCTCAATATCATATTTGGACTGAATTACAAAAACCCGACAGACACACAGTGGAGAAAAAAGTATCTTTTTTGATTTATCATATTGAAAAGATAATTTAATTCGCCATAATTTGAATTTAATGCACATCGAGAAGATTGTTGGTGAGGTATTGCTTAAGTGGCTAGATGCTCTAAAATAAGAAGTTTATGACAATGCAAAGGAGGACATTAAAAAAAATAAAAACGCCCTCTAAAAGTACCAAGTGCATCAACATGTAGAGGTCCGTGGCATCCCTTATGTGTTCCAAAATTGCATAAGTATCATCAGATATCCTCTGTCCAGAGGAAGGGGATGTGCGCTGTTCTAGGTGGCGTGAAGATTTCAAGTGGTTATTCTTCTAATATTGCACGTTGTTTTAATTCAGATAAGATTGGGGGACTAAAGAGTCATGACTATCACGTACTAATGCAGCATTTACTTCTAGTAGCAATTCACAATGTGGTGTTACTATAGCAGATGGTTGATGCAATAATAGAGTTGTGTGATTTTTTTTGACGATTGTGCTCCAACGACAACAAAGCAGAAGATTTTGAGAAGTTGCACACCGACATTGGTTCAATTCTAAGCAAGCTTGAGAAGTTTCCACCTGCGTTCTTCGTGGTGATGATTCACTTGACAGTTTATTTAGCTTAAGAGGTGAGGTTTGGTGGTTGTGTACACTATCGATATATGTATCCTGTCAAAAGATGTGTGTATATATGACATAGTTGTTTGCATTAATTGATCATTGTAATTAATTTAAATTTATATAATTAATATGTCATGAATTTTCTGTTAACCTTAGGTACTTGGGTTATTTAAAATCCTATGTACGAAACAAGCGGTGGCCAGAGAGTTCAATAGTTGAATGTTACATCACAGAGGAATGCCTAAGTTACTGCTCGCGGTATATGGAGAGTAATGCAGAGTCCAAGAACAACCATGATGTCAAGAAAGAAAGCCCCCGACTTTTCATTTTCTCGGTTTCTAATGAATACAATGTCTTCCTACCTCAGTACAGGACACTCACATATGCTGAAATGCACAACGCACATAATCATTGCTTGTTTAACTGTGATAAAGTTACTCCTTATATTGAGTACGTTACACTATACAAATTTTAAAATGTTGTAAATGTAAAAAATTGTGAATTATCTTAATATGTCATGTATATCTTACAGACAACATCAAGAAATCATTAAGGATAGATTCTCAAGGAGAACTTCTAATTATAAATGGCTTGTTCAAAATGCACAGGATAAGAAATTCCGAAGATGGTTCCGAGACCGTGTAAGTGTTGTCAATAATATATTTTCGCATTTTTTTACTCTCATAATTTTGTGAAATAACCTTGTTTGACAAAATAAGCTGAGCAGATCTGTTAACTTTATCTCGGTCTCCTGAATTTGACATACAAAAGCTTTGATATACAAGATTTCAAATTTCGCACAAAGTCATCCGAAGAGTCTAACTATACTCAGAGTAGCGGAGTTGTTATCATGGTGACGACGACAAGCTATGCAAGTATGCATGATACTGACCCAAGAGAAGGAGTTATTACTTATTACGGGTGATCAAAGATATCATTGAACTATCATTCAATAAAGGGCACAGGAAGATCGTTTTGTTTGAGTGTGACTGGGCTGATAACAACAAGAACAAAACAGAAAAACATGACCTCACACTTGTTGACTTTATAAGGCCAAATAAGAAAATTTGTCCCTTAATTCTACCTTCTCTCATATTGCAAGCATTCTTCATGCCGGATTCATTGGATAAGCCTTGGGTAGTGCCCATTGTCATAAACCAAGAGATATATTCGATGTAAGTACCGAAGGTGAATGCTTGGAGGTAATGCTCGTCCGATGCGATCCTAATGTCGCGTCTACTTCTACTGACCGTGTTGACCCTATGGAAGAGTAACAATTCACAACGTATTCTGATTACTGTATGACTGCTCTTACTTTATGTCTGGAGATGATCTAGTTGCATATATGTACTTTATTTCTGGAGATGTGCTTGTTGCATGTATTGTATGACTGTTTAAGTTTATATGTTGTGTACTTCATTTTCTGTGTTGACTTATATATATCTATTGTACTACTGCCTAACTTTATATATGAGTTTATAATTGTAAAACACAGATCTTTTAAATGACAGCATCAACATCCAGCCAGTCTACGAGGAAAACCAGGTCGGTTGGCCCGATCTATATTAACGGAGATGGTTGCCCTTTCGGCCCTCACTACGACGCACTCTCAGATTGCATTAGTCGTCATGTCTGGCACTGCGATGAGTTCTCTCTGGCGCTGACTTGGCCTGACCAGAAGAACACAAGAAGAGTTGAAGCATTATATCATGAGTTGGTTGTAAGTTGTGTTATGCTTTATTGAGATTTTATGTTTGAATTTATTTTTTTATAGATTTTAATCTAACTGACATTGTGTTATATGCAGGGTGATTTTTCACTGCCGGCTTAGAATGACACGGGGGATATTCCAAGAAAGTTTCGCAAGTGCTTGAATGACAATTCGTCGTACTTTTGATTGCTGCCAGGGGTCCATTGGTGATACTACTGCATTGCAGCCGGACAGAGTCAATAGTGAGACCTGGAGGAACCTCTTGTCGACATATGAAAAAAACAGCCAGGACGACGGGAGCGGATTGGTAAAATAAAAAAGTTATGAATTCTTTATATATTATTATCCATTTGGTTCACTGACTTATTTATTTTTAAATTTGTAGTCAAAGAGAAAAAAATGTAAGGCCTCTCACGCTGCAAATGACTTACCCCATAGGATGGGTAGAGACGCTTTTTCTGTGTGAAAGAGCAAATTTGTAAGTATAAATTTATATTCATTTGATTTTATAGCATATTTGCATTTTACTTTCCTTTAATTTTATAAATTTCATACATTTTTAATAGAGAGAGTCCCGCGGAAGGGGATTGAACGCAAAGGATATTTATAACAAGGAATTTCTGAAGATGGATCTGCTTGATGTTCCTGAGGGTGAGCTTCCTATGCCCCACACCCGGGGAAAGCCAGTCTTCGCTGACGCCATGTCTATTGATGTAAATATTTAAAAATAAGTTTATATATCCTTATATTTTTAAAAATGATAGATATCTAATTTGACTCATAATTTCTTTGTTAATTTTTAGCTCCAGCTCGAGAAGAATTATGATGCGGCGGTAATAGATGGCAGCGACTAGAGCACCGCCAGTACACGAGCGACCGTCGAGACATTTGGACGTGTCACGAGGCTCGGGCTGCACGTGAATGTTCTCAGAATCACCTGGCCCGCTAGGAGGGATCGCTACATCGTCCAGCTTGAACAGCAGGTTGAGGCATGAGGCAGCAGTCGGAGGCCTACCGACAAAGGATCTCCAGTCTTGAGGCTGCTTAGAGAGAGATGCAGTTGTTCATGGCCCAGTTTACGGCAAGTCAACAAAGCGCCAGGCAACTTAGCAGGGGCAACAACACTGGTGACAGACACAACGACGAGCCTTAGGTGATGTTACTTGTATTGAGTTGACTTTTGTAAAAATACTTTGATATTTTCACTTTGTATTTATGTTTTATATTTTATGTTGTTTGGTGACATTTTAAGTCGTTTGGTGACATTTTTGATATATATGATATATGCGATATATGCGATATATGTGATATATGTGATATATATAATGTGGTGATATATGCGATATAATATGATATGTGATATATGTAGTACATTTTAAGTTGTAGATTTGTTTATGGGTCTGAAATTATGTATTGGTATGAATTTGCAGATTTGTATTGTATATTTTAAATTGATTTTGCAGATTTTTAAAAAACAAATCTACAAATTGCATCGAATACTAAATTCGACGCAATTACAGGTCAACTATTGCGTTGAATTTCATTTTTCGATGCAATTACGAGTGAATAATTACGTCGAATATTGTATTCGACACAATTTGATGAAACTGATGGTATTTATATACCAAACTTTTTCACATTTTATGCGGTTATGAAAGCTGACAAATTGCATCGAAATTTTTTTCGACGCAAAATATGACCAATAATTGCGACGATTATATATTTTTGACTTAATTTGTTGCAACAGATCATATTTTTATACCAAAAATTTTCAGATTGTGAGCAGGTATTGAAACTGGAACATTGCATCAAAAAATAATTTTGATGCAAAAATTAAAATAAAAAATTAATATAAACTATTGCGTCGAAAATTTGACGCAATAATTAAATTTTTTAAATAAATATTTACGTCGAATATTCGACGCAATGTATCAGTTTGCGTTGAATATTCGACGCAAATGTTGCATCGAATATTTGACGAGGTCTTTTGCGCAGATATTTTTGACGCAACAAGTAAATTTTCGACGCAAAATGTCAATATTTGACGCAATTTGACAAGATTTTTAGTAGTGTCTAGACTAGACGAAGCAGTGACCAAAATCAGGGACCTAAACCTTACTTTTGCCATGGATTCACAAGGATCCTTACGGATCCGCGGCCCAATAGTGGAACCATGCGTCGATTTTCGACGCGTGACCTTGTCTCGTCTTCTAGAACCTCCTTTTGAAAAAATATATATATATCCCTGCAGATGGCCAGAAACGAGGTTGAACAACGAGAATTGGGGTTTCTTCTCTTTAGTATAGGTTAGTATAGATTTTCTCTTTTCTTTGTATTTTCATTTTGTTTTAGATCTTTTAATAGGGCAAAAATAGATTCAGAGGAGAGAAAGAGGGATATCGTACTAGAGAGTGACAATCTATGTAAATGTGTCTCATTTCTTCTCTATTGTAATCTTCTCCATCTTCTACATGGTACTTAGCTAACTTTTTTTCTTGTGGTATCTAACTACTAACCGCTAATTTGCTAACTTCTTATTTGATAATCCACATGAATCTAATAATCTCTACTAGGCCTTTCTCTTGCCAGAGCCATTGATGGTTCTTGATGATGGATTCTAACATTCTAACATCTAATCACTAACAAGCTAACTTGCAATGTCTTCTTTATTTCATGCTCATCTCTACTTGATTTTAATGATCTAATAATAGCTTGCACCTTATTGTGTGGCTTGAATGTGGAAGAACAATCTCATGTGCCCATGCTTTGTAATGCTTTTGAAGCCAAGGACTAATGATGACCAAGGATCCATATGAGGCAACTATCACTAAGAGTTTAGTATGTTAGCGGAGCAATTAGTAGTTAGTAGCCATGAGCTTTATTTAATCGTTTTCTCTTTCTTTTTACTTTGTTTTAAAACCATTTTTAAATTCTATTATTATTTTCTTATTGGTATTTTCATCATCTTCTTCGTTCACTTTTATTTTCATCTTTTTACTACAAACTTTATCTCTTTTCTATTTTGTTTTACCACTTTCTTAAATCACTTTACAAAGTTTTCACTTCACTTTTTTCTTGTTTTACTTTGTTTTCTACTATCTTATTTTCCTATCACCGATCCCACAACCACTTCTTGATTGTTTTTTACATCGTCATTTTTATCGCCTTCTCCATCTATCACATCTAATTTTTTTCTTTTCTCTTTCTTTAACAACGAAGAACTTGTTAACAACCTACGTGAATGGACTGTTAATGCTTTTATTGCCTCCCATCTCTGTGGATTCGACCTGTATAGTCTATATATTATAACGGAAGTATCGAGAAAGCCAAAGCACCATACATAAAATACAGATTTCAAACACACATTTTCATATGTTGGTTTTACCCCCATCAAAAAAATGGCGCGTCATTGCCACGGATATTCTCTAGGATTCTTTAGTAATCTCTTGTAATTTCTTTCTTTTATTTTAGTCTAGAAAATTAGAGTGATAGAAAGTGAAAATTTTGTATTGGATCAGTGGTAAATCAATACAAGATTGTTTTCATCTTCTATCTCTATTTTCGTTGCTTTTACTTGCTCTTTCTTCTTCTTTTCAAATAGTATAGAATGACTACTTTCTTACTCTTTTTTTTCTATGAGTAGCTAACTTCTCCATTGGCATGGCTTACTAACTACTAACCCACTAACCTTTAACAACATGATTGATAACCCACGTGAATCAATAAGCCTCACAATGAGCCTTGTGCAAGCAAGAGTTATGGATGGCTAACGATGAAGGGTTCTAACTCTACCACACTAACATGCAAGCTAACTTTCATATTTCATGCTAAACTATGTGTACTTTATGATCTATTGATATACTAACCTTTCTTTATTTGGTGAGTTAGAGACTACCTATTCATCCTTATCGATACCGATCATGCACTTGTAATTCACACCATCCTCGACTTAAAATAGATCTTGATGGAGTGACATTCGAGTTTTTGTCGTGTAAAGTAAGGTGATGGAGGAAGAAGTTTCATTCGTTATCCACATGACATGTTCTCATAGCACAAGAATGGTGAAGGCGAAGGATCCATTATAAGGCTCTATCATCAAGAAAGTTAGCAATTGTGGGGCCAATTAGTAGGAGGTTAGTCATGCATTTTCACCATCTCAAAAGAAAAATCTAGTTTTCTTTCTTTTCAAACTTTGCTTTCTAAGTTCTTTTCTTCAAAGCTTCTTTTTAAAATTGGTTTCTTTTTCCAATTTTTTCTTTAAGAACACTTCTTTCATTTTGAAGTTTTTTTCCGAAACCGTTTTCTTTTTTTTTCACAACTTATTTTCTCTCTCTTCATAACTACTTCCTTCGCATTCTGTTTTCACTTCACATTTTCACAAGCCAACCATTTTACTTTGTTTTCATTTGCCATCAATCACAATTCTTCTCTTCTACATTTATTCATTCTTTTTGAAACAAAAAAGGAACTTTATGAAAAACAAGAAAATTGAATACAAAGCTTCCATCGCTTCCCCTCCTTGTGGATATGACTCATTTAGCTTCTTAGTTATAATGGTAGCTTTGAGGGAATAGTAGCACTTTTCTATGACATAACTCACTTTCAAACTCACCCATTTTTCGTGCACGATTTTTTGTTGCCGAGGACGGGAATGGTTTGAACTCACATTTTTGTTAATATTTTCTTTTCTGTTTTGGTGTGCATGTCAATTTCTACTGGAACTTAATATTACAGAACACCCATTAGCATTGTGGCTCTCTGCTCTTAAAAGCAGGGACCCTGCTTCCACTGAAAAGCCGCACAAACGCAGCTATAGTCACCTAAAGGCGGCCATTTGGTGGCATATTTGTCTCTTGTTTTACTGGGATGTGCATATTGTAATAGCTAGTGGACTTGTACTGTTAATTTCTTACTTTGATTGCCTGAACACTGCAACAAACTAAAGAACTAAAATCGGTAATTGAATGTGTTAAAATGATTTAAGCATTTGCATTCAGGCACGTGTCAAGTTCAGTTCGAATATATTGTATTTTGTTCTGTGATTATTGTGATTTAAACTGAGGTGTACATATTGCATTGCATATAGATTAGAACAAACACGTGGGTGATTTACTCGCTTTGTGTGTTATTCTTGTCTATATCACACACTTGCATGAATCAAAATTAAGGGCATAACCCATACATGATAAGGTGGGAAAGTCATTACCCTTTCTTAACCCAAAAATCACCCCCACTCACACAACCCAAGCCTAAATAAAAATTGATAGACGTTAGCCCCTAGGGACATCTCGGGCTCATTAAGAGATTGACCAAGAGTGAAACTTGTGAGAATTATACTCTTGTCAAATCGATGTTTAAGGTTGGGGATTAAGCAGTTAAGCCTCGAAGATCCAGCGATTTGGCATAATTAAGGCTCGTTTCTTACGCACGGATACCTCCCACCGCATTTTGCCCCTACCTGGATGATTAGCTCGTAGTCTGGTTCATATAATAACCTCCCCCAGGTAATCGACCAGTTAGGAGTTGTCTAGGTCTAGGTTAACCTTAATATAGGCTTGGTTTTGATTTTTTTCTTTCTTTTTGTTTGTTTTTTGCTTTTTGCTTTTTTGTCTGTGTTTGTTTGTGAAATGAAATTCAACAACAATAATTCTTTCAATCTTAATATGATTCTATATGTTACACCGACCTCATTTAATTCGGATAACTCCAAATCGGCTTTAAATAACATGAACCAATCGAATAGGCCGGATTGGATTTATCCGACTCAATATGACCCATATCCCCAATCTTATGGCCATTATTTTCAAAATAATTTTTACTATTCACAGAGTCAATGGGGATTCACCTCCGCTGAGTCAAACTTTCAGCCACTTTGTCCACAATATCCATAATATTCATTTCTCGATTTTGCATCCCATACTCCTTTTTCAGAACCATCAATTGAAAAAAAATTCGAATTAGAAAAGAGTATGGAAGTTGTACAAGCCATGCTTGAGTTCCAACAAAGCATGTTGAACTCACAATCTTCACAATTTTTTTAAAATTAAGATTCATACACTCCCTTTCTAGAACAATCATTTTAAGAAAAATCCGAGCTAGAAAAAATATAGAAATCTTGCATGAGACCGCACAACAATTTTAAAAATCTTCTACCCAGTCTGTCGATAGGTTAGAAGCACAACAGAGTCAATTGGTCAACTATTTATAAAAATGAGGAAACTCTCTCTTATCAACCTTTGATCAATCTTTATATCTCTAACTCTATCGATTGGACCCAAGAATCATGTTGTTTTGAAAACCAAGTTCAATTTCAGCACACCAATTTGAACTTGACTAAACTCCAAATTTTGAAAATCTCATTGACAAATTGGCAAGTTATCCCTTTCCTGAAATTGAACTTGAGTTTGAATGTGATCTTGAACCGCAAATTGATAATTCAATTTTACTTCTTGATTCAATATTGACTCCGATATTTTTACCTCACTTCAAACGTTTTCCCGCGTCAGCTTTGAATCATGTGCCCATACATCGTGAAATTAAATTACCCATCTTTTACGATTCACATCTGAAACTTGATCAATACATAACTTCTGAGAGTCCTATTGATAAGTTGGTAAGTTCTCATTTTTATGAAATTGAACTCAATCAAGAATGTAACCCAGATTCAAATTTGTGATCCAGTTCAAATTTCTAAATCAATATTGACTCCTATTTTGTTACCCAACTTGAGCAATATTTTAGAGTCAATTTTGATTGAATACCTATTATTTTTGAACTTGAATCACCAATCTTAGAAGTCACATAACATTGTAGGAAAATGAATATGGACTAGAGTTTCAACTTCTTGATTTGGACCCACTTTCTGAACAAATTTTGACTCCTGAACCTTTACTTGATTTCAGTCACTTTCCTGAGTCGGTATTAGTTTATGTATTTTCTGAGTCCAAATCAATCATTCCAACATTTCACACTCTATTTTGAGACAAAAGTGTTAGCAAAAATAACTCTAAAATTATTTTAAAAAATTAAAAATTAGATGGGGTAAAATTCATAATAAAAATCATCCATATATACGTCATAATAATGGGTTATATTAGAGAAGTCACTGGTGGGTTCTTGAGAACACCACACAATTTGGATTGGGCCGCATTTCGTGCACTAATTAGGCTTCCACTAGAACCATCACCTTGAGGTGATTTTTTCCTTTCCTCTGTATTTTCATCCATACATACATTCACGATGTATTGAGGACTGATTGTACACATTTATTGCATTATTCTTTATTACATATTCATATTTGTCATGTAATAAATCTGCTAAATTTCTTATCTTAAATGTCTATTTTGCAGAAGATAATCATGGGAAGAAAGAGGATAAAATAAAATAAATATCAGTTAAATTCAGATTTAACTAGATCTATTTGGTTAGAGAAGGATGATCCCAAATCCAGTTGGTTAAATTCAGTTTTTGGTGAATCAAGTGGTTAAAGCTAAAAATCAACCGAGGATAACGTCAAATACAGAGTCCAAATCCAAAGGGATAAATGGATAGAAAGAAGATCAACGGATGAGATGAAGCAATTTTGACTTAGATTCTGGCTGGATACATTTCAGTTTTTGAATCATAACTTTCGCTAGATTCAAGATGATTCAGAAAGAAGACTTAAAGGGTTACAACTCTTAAGTTGATCATTATTTTTAATTCTGTCATTTGATAAGTTATATTTAGCAATCAATACGCCAATAAGTTGCAGATCAGAACTGAATATCTACATCAAATCAAGTTTAGAGATAAGGGAGAATTCAAATTCAGAAATAGTCAGCTTCCCATATCTTCATACTCCTCTACCCTCTACATTTCTTCTATAAATACCTACAATCTCAAAGGCAAAAAAGGAGGGATGATGCAGAGATAGAATTTAGTCCACTTTTTTATTCTTTTTAGTGTAGGTTTTTGTGTTTTTTTCTTTTTATCAATTTTCAGTTTTCATTTATGTAATTCAGAGGAGATCAGAGTTTCATAGGAGAATGAGAATGAAGCTTGCGCTGAGAGTGACACCAGTGTAAATTGTTCTTCTTTTCTCTTATTGTTATAAAATCAAATCTATAGTTACCTTTTTTTATATACTTTATTTTTGTGTTCTTCTTCTTCTTTTTTACTTCTCTCTTTCTTGTACCAATTGCTATCCAAGTGAGTCTTATAGCATCGAAAGAGCCTTGCCTTTGCGAGTACCACCGATAGCTCATGACAATGGATTTTAGTCTCTCTGTATCATTTCATGCTTGTTTTGTCTTGATTATGTAATGTGAAAGAGACGAGAATTAACTCTTATGGACTAAACGCTGATTGCCTTCACTTCAAGGTAACATCATCGCCAAAGATTCAAGGTAAGCTCTTGGTCAAAGGAGGTAAGTAATTATTTTTAATTTCTTTCTTTTAACTTTTAGCGTAAATTACTAACACCACAACCTTCCAAATCTCTCACTCTTTTTAATTTCTTTGTACATATCACTTCTATTTTCTCCACCTTCTCATTCTATCACTTTCTTCCAAACTTGACTTTAACTCCATTTTTCTATTTTTTTTAAGAACTAAAAGAAGAATTTTAATCATTAATCGTAGCATAAAAGAGAACTTGCTTAAAAAGCTTCCATCGCTAGTTCCTCCTTGTGGATCACGACCCGCATAGCCACTTGTTATCACGGTAGTATTGAGCACCTTGCACTTTCTATCTTAAAGTTCTGAAATTCTGTATTTTGTGTGCAAGTTCAAACTCAATCAAGGACGATGCATGAGATAAGTGTGGGGGAGGGTTTACTAACATAGAGTTTTTAGATTTTTTTTCTTTTTCACTTCTTTTAGAATATTTTTAGAAGTCTCCCTTCTGTTTAAGATTTTTTCTTTCTTTAAAAACTTTTTGAACTAAGAGACAAAGTTTTGATCTATTTTTAAAAAAATTAAGATGATCTTAGAAATTAAAGAAACCTTAATTATGACATCTTAAACATAGTTGAAATAATGGATTATTTAAAAATTATAGATTAAGTAAGAGAGCTTAGAGAGATAATTTTATCTAGAATTTTTTGCCTTAGATAGTATACACTTCATACTTACACATTTTTGGGACGGAAACAAAGACCTAAAATATCATAAAGCAAAAATAAATAAAAAGAAAAAGTATATGGTATATGTGAATAAAAAATCACTTATTAAAGCTGGATAACTATGTCTCAAGAAGCATGATTATTCATGCCTAACAGTGATCAAAAGAAATAAATAATTCTCCTAAATTTTGTGGCCTTATTTACTCGAGTCCTTAAACCCGAGGGCATCTGGTGCCCTAAGACCGCCTGGTTTGGGAGTGATCGGCTAAAGGCTCACTACCCGGGTAAACTAGAGAACCTAATAAAACTAAGAGAATAAATATATATATATATATATATATATATATATATATATATATATATATATATATATATATATATATATATATATATATATATATATATATGGCTTGATGGTTGGAGTTAAAATCCCAAAAATATACACTATCACAAAGCGCATATTATCTAGGTTTTATGAAGGATAAAATATTCAATCCAATTTTGAATATTTACTTTAATTGAAGACAAGATCTTGCATATAGACTAAGTTTAAGGAAGAAATTTTTTGGTGAACTTATGAACTTAGATCGCTTAAATTTTTGCAAAAATATTTTGAAAATTTTTCTCTCTTTCAAAATGTGTTTTCAAAACACTAACTTTTATTTTCTGTCTTTATAGATTTTGTGGGTGCAATCTGCTGAAAATCCTCAGGAGACAAAACTCATCCTCTAGGGAAAACTTAGAGGTTTAACGGCTTGTTACACACGCTGAGTATAATCGCATCACCTGTGAAAGTAGTATATTAACATTTGTAGTTCAGTGTTTTTCTTGTTTTGCTCGGGACAAGCAAAAGATAAGTGTGAGAATGTGATTCGTTTACAATTCTATATCTACATATCGCATTTTCCTACTAAATTATGAATAAAACATTGTTTCTAAATCGTATTTTGGTCTATTTTACAGATAATCAAGAGTTCAAGGGTAAGATCAGAATAAGAGTCTAATTAAACCCAATTTCGAGTAATTAAATCACATTACGTGGAGACCAAGATAGAGAGCTTCTAGAAGATGCATTGGATCCATAAATTGAGGACGAATATGAAGAAAACTGGATCCAATTTACCTAAAACCAGAGATATCTAGAAGGTTCTCGTAGCTGGACGAACTCACAGGCCAAAACCTGGGACCTAACTACCTGGTTTATCGCGTAAATGTGATTTTTGTCGTGAAAATGCGGCATTTTGGTGGGCTCACATGTCGATCTTCGATGCGTGGCCTCTCTCGCCTTCCGAAGTCTTCCTATACCTATAAATATTGCAATTTTGAACCTGAGATGGGGTTGGAGAGTTGAAGGTTAGGGTTTTCTCTCATTTAGTGTAGATTAGTGTAGTGTTCTTCTTCTGCTTCTTTTGTATTTTCTTTTTTATTTTAGATCATGTATTAAGGCAGAGTTTGATTTAGGAGAGAAAGAGAGAGAGATTGATGTAATAAATAGTGATAATCTATGAAAGCTTCCTACTTCCTTCATGATTTCTTCTCTAACCTCTAACATGACTAGTTAACTTTCTTTCATGACAATCTAACACTAACCACTAATCATCTAACCTCTTACATGAATCTAATAGCCTATACAAGGCCTTACTCTTGCAAAAGCCATTAATGGCTCATGATGATGGATTCTAACATCTAACTTGCTAACTTGCTAACAAGCTAGCTCTCTTATTTCATGCTTGTTTCAAATAATTTTGATGGTCTAATGTTTGTATTAGCTTGCTCTTGATGTAAGTTTGAATGTGAAGAACCATTTCATGTGTCATGCTTTGTATCGTCTCTTGAAAAAGCCAAGGATTAGTGATGGCCAAGGATCCATATGAGGCAACTATCACCAAGAGGTTAGCATGATTAGTGGAGTATTTAATAGTAGTAGCCATGAACTTTCTTCTTTTTTTACTTTATTTTAGAAACTGATTTCAAAACTTTCTTATCATTTTTCTATCGTTGTTTTCACCACCTTCTTATTTCACCATTGTTTTCATCTTCTTCACAACAAGTTTCATCTTCTTTTCTATTTTGTTTTAAACTCACTTTCCAAATCACCTCACAACGTTTTCACTTTGTATTTTACTTCACTTATTTCTTATTTTTACTTCATCTCTATTTTCTTGTTTTGTTTTACCGATCCCACAACCACTTCTTGATTGTTTTCAGATCGCCGATTTCATCGTCTTCTCCACCTATCACTTCTAGTTTTCTTTTCTTTTTTCTCTCTTTCTTTAATAAAGAAGAACTTGTTAACAACCGACATGAATGAACTGTTAATACTTCTATTACCTCCCGTCCCTATAGATTCGACCCGTATAGCCAATGTGCTATAACGGAAGTATCGAGGAAGCCAAAGCACACACGTTTTTCATTGAATTTAAAAAACAAACATTTTCAAGTGTTGGTTTTACCCCGACACTCCCCCCTCCCCCGACGGAGCTAATAGAGAACCCGAATGTTGGGTCCGAAGACTAAGCAAAGTAGGAATAAAGTTAGCAAGTAAACAAGAAAACATCTAAGCGAAACTAAGCAAGGCTGGAGTAAAACTAGCGTACAGCGCTAGACGCTATCACACTCGGCGTGGTCACCCTTGCGGCGAGGCTAAACGCACATAGTAAAGCCATGTATGAATGTCCAGCTAGCACACATGATGAAGCCACGCTCGTGGCGTGACTACACTCGAACGTATTTAGCGGTAAAGCTGGCCTACCAGGCAGAGCATGAAAAGCCCAGAGGGCTAAGGGCCACTAAAAGGGCGGCCAAATAAAAGAGAGCTCAGAGACTAAATGTACCTCAGAGGCTGAATAGGTACCTGCAGAGTACCAAACATGCACATACATATATATAAATAACAAACAAGAGAACCGCCAAGTAGTTAACCCAGAGGTTGCATGTAAGCCCGAGCAGAGTAATAAAGTAATATCACAAGAAGTATATATGTACATCAATTTAAACTTTGTAATTATAAGCAATCACCACATCGATACAAATACATCACGGTCTAAATACATATGTCCACTGAATACAAGCATACACCCATGCCAATACAAATACAATAGTCCACAGAAATTCAATATTAAATCAAAATGCCCGTCGAAGCAGGGTACTCAATAAAGAAAGAACACTCGCCGGAAATCTTTGGAATACACTGTGAAATCCCCGAACTCCAAATAACCAATGCTGGTATGTTAGTCATACATGTGCATTACATGTTTTCATATCATATGCCACATTTTTGCATTTATATTTAAATAAAACTCTGCTATTAATATATTTTCATATCTAGTGGCGTGGAGGGTAGTTAACGAAGAAAAGAGAGATTGACAGATTTATCCAATTAAATCCAAAAGTTCAAAAAAAAGGGGATCCATTCAAATCCAGAGGATCTAAAGGCCATCTTATCTGAAGACCGAGTATATCAGATGAGATAATATCATCCAAATTCAAAAGAAAAACGGATTAGAAGAAAATCCTATCGGTTTCACTGAGGATAAAGAGATAGATCGTCAAATGTAAAGCTGAAATTTAAAATTCAAGAGGATAAAAGGATAGAGGACACATGGACGGACAAGTGCCCCCAGATTCTGGCCCTACAGCCAGGATCTTGCCATGGAAATGCGGAAGATTAAGGGCATTTCCTTAAACAAGATAAGATGGGAAAGTCATTACCCTCCCTTAGCTCACAAATCATCTCCTCACTCACTAACCCAACCTAACTTAAAATTGAGCAGACGTTGGCCCTAGGGACATCTCAGACTCAAATAAGGATTGACTTAAGGGGGTTGTTAGAAGTTGACTCTTACCAAATCGGTGTCAAAGGTTGGAGATTAAGGAGTGAAACCCGAAGGATGGTGGTTTGGCATAATTAGGCCCGTTGCTTAGGCACGAATACCTATCACTGGTCTTACTCCTACTTGGCCAATTAACTTGTGGTCAGGTTCTGCAATATATCTCCTGTGGAACTAGGGGTCGTCTAGGTCAAAGGTCTACCCTAACTTAGGCTAAATTTTTCTTTCTTTTATTTGTTTATTGGTTTGTTTTTGTTTTTGTTTTTGATATCTTTGTGATATGAATTACAATTATAATTTTTTTACAATGCATATAGTGATGCATAATTCACCCCAACCTCTTTCAATTCGGATATTACCAACCCGACATTACATAACTTTAACCAACCAAGTATGCCAGAATCAATATATGCCCCAACCCCAGTGTTTTGAGTAAGAATGGGATAATTATCACCACTCTTCACTGAGTTAGTGGGGAAACAACTCCCCCGAGTCTTACTATCAATATCCTTACCAACAAGCAGCTTCATATACTCCATACCAAGACCAACCTATAGAAGAAAAATATTTTTTAAAAAACTGTTTTGAAGCCTTCCTTGAGTCTATACAACAAGTACAAATTATAGCGGACTCAATTCTCCCAAACAATTCTCAAATTCAAGATCTTATTCCATTTTTCAAGTCCCACTACAGTAAGAAGAACCTATTGACTTAGAAAAGAGTATGAAAGACCTAATTCAGTCCGAAAATAATGTTACCCCATCTATCAATAGGCTAGAAGCAAAAATGAGTCATTTGGTTAACATAATTAATGATAGAAATGAGAAAACTCTATCAACACAATTTCGACTATTCCTGATTCTCCTAGCCATATTGACGAAGAATGATGGAATCTTGGAGATTTTAACCAAGATTTAATTTCACCACAAAACTTTGAATTTGACCATTACCAACTCATTGACAAATTGGCAAGTTTTCATATCAATAGAATTTAACTTAAAGATGAATGTGACACAAATCCCCAATGTTGTAATTCAGTTCCACTTTTGAATCTAAGTTAACTCTGGTATCCTTACCCGATTTAAACCTAATTCCTGAGCCAACACTGATTCCTATCCTATACATTTTGAATATGAATCACTTATTTTGGATAGTCACATTCCATTGTTGGGAATTGAATGTGAACTTCAATTCTATGATTTGGACCAAACTCATGAACCAACTCTGACTCTTGAACCTAAACTTGGTTTGAGTTTTATTCCTGAGTCAGTTTCGGTTCCTATTCCTTTCATTGTTGAGCCTAAATCATCCATTCCACAAAATCACATTCTATTGTTGGACCAAGATTTAGATCAATATGACTCCGTGATGATATCTCAAGATTGGTCATATAACTGGAAAAATTTTCATACTAGGATCTTGCACGATCATATTCATATCGGGGAGATAAAAATGTTAATAGGAAAAAGGTCATGAAAGGTGGGTTTCATGAAAATCCTCAATATTTAGATTGGACAAAAATGCTTGGCCTAATGAAACCACCACCGGAATCACCACCTTAAGGTGACAATTTTCCCTCGCTTTCTTTTTTTTCATGTATTATTGCATTTCATTGAGGTCAATGCATGAGTTAGGTGTGGGGGAGGGTTTATTAGCATACTAACTTAGGTTTTACTAATAGATATAAAAAAATCCTTTCTTTAAAACTTTTTGAAAAGAAAAATAATACTTTGACTTTATTTTATAAGAAATTAAGTTAATTTTAAGGAGTAAGAGGATCATAATGAGGATTTTTTTATACTTGGTCAAAATAAAATTATTTGTTTGATTTTGAGGTTAGGAAGAAAGATTGAAAAAGTAATTTAGTCTTGATTTTTACCTTGATGAAATATGAATACTTTATACATTTATGCACTTAGAATTCTAAAATAAAGATTCTTATGGCTTATAAAAAAATATGTATTATATAAAAAATCCTCTGATTAAGCTGGGTATTTGTGCCTCATAAAGTATAAATATTTAGTCTAAAAGTGGTTCATATAAATAAAAATTCTTACTTTTGTGGCCTTGTTTGCTCGAGTCCTAAGTCCTTGCCCTAAAACCGTTCGGTTTTGGAGTCACCGACTAAGGCTCGTTACATGGTGAATTTGAAAGTCTAATAGAGCTAAGGGATATTACCGCCATAAATGTAAAATACACACACACACACAGAGAGATATATATATAAGGCATAAGAGTTAGAGTTGAAGATCCCAAGTCAAATTTTCATGATCATAAGGCGCATATGACTTTGGGTAAAATAATAAACTAGATGAGAAATACAATTTTAATTCTAACCTGAATTGGAAACAAGTTTCTGAATAGAGACTAAGTTTAGAAATGACTAAGTTTTAATAATCCTATGACTTATAGATTACTTGAATTTTTACATTAATACCTCAAATTTTTTTTCTTCAAAATGCGTTTTCAAAATTACTGACACTTTATTTTTCTTTCTTTATGAATTTTGTGGGCGCAATCCACTAAAAACCCTCATGAGACAAAACTCGTCCTTTAGGGGTAACCTAGAGGTTTAACGGCTTGTTAGACGTGCTAAGTGCAACCGTGATTCCTACGAAAGTGAGTTAGGTTAGGTTAGCTCTACCTTTTGTTTTGCTCGAGAACAAGCAAAAGATAGGTGTAGAGGTGTGATTATACACGTGCATTACATGTATTCATATCATATGTGTCATATTTCAACATTTGTATTTAAATAAAACTCTACTATTAATGTATTTTCATGTATAGTGGTGTGTAGTGTAATTAAGAAAGAAAAGAGAGATTGATAGATTTATCCAATTAAATTCAAAAGTTCAAAAGAAAGGGGATCGATTCAAATCCAGAAGTTCTAAAGGCCATCTTATTTGAAAACCAGATATATCAGATGAGATAATATTATCCAAGTTCAAAGAAAAATGGATTAGAAGAAGACCCTATCGGTTTCGCTGAGGATAAAGAGATTGATCGTCAAATCTAAAACTGAAATTCAAAATCCAAGAGGATAAAAGGATAGAGACACATGGACGGACAAGCACCCCCAGATCCTGGCCCTACGGCCAGGATCTTGTCACGAAAATGCAGCAAAAGCCGCCTTTCTGCGGCTTGTTAGTTGAATCAGGGGGAGCGCCACCTCCCCCTATCTTCATACGCTCCTTATCATACTGATTCTTCCCTATAAATACCTCACACCTCGAAGGCAGGGGGTACCACTCCAGAGAGAGCTTTAGTTTAGGTTTTTTTTCTTTTCCAATGTAATTTTTATTTTTCTTTATAGTTTAGGTTAGAGAGAGTTACATGATTAAAAGAAAGGAAGAGTTATTATAGAGTGACACTATTGTAATCATTTCTTAAGAGACTTATGTTAAAGGTGACAATCAATGAAAGTTTCTCACTTTTCTTCAATGTACTTGATCTAGCCAAGCACCGCGTTAAATGTGTAAAATCACCTAGAGGAGGGGGTGATAGGTGATGGCTAATCTAATGGTCACTAAATGCGGAATTAAAAACTTATATGATGCAAACTAAATATTCTAAACTAAACATCACGTATAACACAAGAGTGTTGCCAAATTTCCCGTGAAGGGTTCTGGACAAACTCCTCAAGATTCCTCTAAATAAGAGTTGAGGTGCCACGTTGGCTCTCTTGGTTAAATACAAGTGTTAGCAAACAATCCCCAAGCATATATCAATTAAGCACACAATATATCAAGCATGTAAAGATAAGACAAGTAATAGCATGCAAGATATAAATAAGGAGATAGAGAGAGAGAGTGAGCAATCGCAAACACAAAGGATTTGTTTCGAGGTTCGAGCACCCTTGCTCTACATCCCTGCCTTCACACTTGAAGGATTTCCACTAGAATCGATCCCACCGGATCACTCCTCGGTGCCGCAACACCTACAAGCTCTCGGACTCCCTAGTCCGTACACACCGCAAGCTCCCTAGCTCGTCGAGGCCGCACCTCAAACACCGAGTCCACACACGAACTCGAAACACCGCGAACTCGCAAGTCTGCCTCCTCAAAGTACAAGAAAGAACTCTTGGTGATCTAAACATTTTGATCACCAATAAAAACTCTCACAAGAATACTCCTATAGAATGAATATGTCAATGGGTTGCTCAAGTGTTTGTGAGAAAAACAAGGATTGAAATGGTGGAGGAAAACTCAAGAAAATCACTTTTAAAACACTCTTGATAAACTCCCCTTTTGATTAGAAGTATTAGATCTCAATTTAGTGGAGAAAACTCTTTAATGAAGTAGGAAAAACTGGCTCAAAACCTACTAAAAAATCTTTTCTAAAACAGCCCCCAAATGGCCCAATTTATAGAGCTCCAAAAACTAGCCGTTATGGGCCAAACAGAGCTGACGGTCGACCGCCCGGTCGACCGCCAACAGTCAGATTTCTGACCGTTGGGGCAGCGGTCGACCGGCCCGGTCGACCGAACCTCTGGAACAGAGAGCAGACTCTCTGTCGGTCGACCGTCCCGGTCGACCGAGGATTTCCAGAGAGCAAAACTCTCTGGACGGTCGACCATCCCGGTCAACCAGCCCTCCAGCCAGACACTGGCGTGCACGCTGTGCACGACACGCAGTCGACCGGCCCGGTCGACCGGCTGAAGCCAGGTCAGGGATTTTAGGAAAAGAAAAACTTGGTCATTTTGGCTCAAATAAAATCCCATAAAATCATGAAAAATCTACAAAATAGTTTTACCAATATTCTTTGATAAACAAATATGCTTGCACAAAATCAAGGCATGTTACAAATAATTTGGACTATTTTTGTAACTTGAAAATTTTGGCTTAAAAACGAAAACTGTATTTTTCCAAAATTGATTTTTTCAAAACTTATTTTTCCAAACCTTCTCCAAATACAAAAATAAGATATTTAAACTCTTTTAATGCATAGAGTGTATGGATATGATCCACTACACAAACAAGATGAAATATCTATATTTTTGACATTAAGCTCTAAATACGGTTTTGGTTAAAACATATAAACTAGAATACCAAAAATCAAACCGATATTTTTCTAAAAGAAAACTCTTTTATAAAGACAAACTAAATCAAGAGTGTGTGTGTGTAATATAAACTTGAGCAATCCACCAATTATTCTATCCTTTACATTTTATCTAAACATAAAATCTTCTAAAACAAACCTAGACACAAGTCTTCATCTTCTTGAAGTCTTCACTTGAAGCCTTCTTGACTTGGTCCAAACACCGTGCAAGCTCCAAAACTTGACTTTAAATCCTTTGTTGAAGCTATGCACCTACGACGATCTTGATCATAAATCTGTCACTAATTAAACACAAGATCATTAGTACTATAACTACATGAGTTGATCATCATCAAAACTAGAGTGATAGGCCTTTGGGCCAACAATCTCCCCCTTTTTGATGATGACAAAACTCATGAAGTTATATATGTATGGATTAAAGTAAAGCTCCAAAGAAGCTCCCCCTTAACTCACGCATCACAATAAATAAATAAATATGCAATGAAGCACATAAATATGTATGCAAATGTATGGAGATAAACATGCATAAGCAAGCATGAAACACATCAAATTCTTTATCTCCTATTTGCAAAACAAAACATATATACATAAACATAAATACTTCTCCCCCTTTATGAATAAGGCAAGGAAAACATGCATATATACCAAATACTTCTCCCTCTTTTTGTCAATCATCAACAAAGGGGTTAAAGTAAAAACAAAACCAACAAATTTTTCTCCCCCTTTTTGTCATAAACAAAGAGATTAATAAGGGGTGAAATCAAAGCAATCAAATAAAAGGTATATGCGGTATACATTCATGAAGAGGAAGACGCTAAGTTAGCTTCCCTACATATATGCATTACATGAAGATGGGATGACAAGCCCCAATTCACATAACACATAATCTATAATGCATAAGAGGAGATGTGAAGCTCCCCCTACACATGTGTATCACATAAAGAAGAGTTGTCAAGCTCCTCAATACAAGATACACTCAACATGAATCTATATGTAGAAGAGATGTTAAGCTCCCCTTGCATATAGGCAATACACCTCAAAAATGTTTTGATTTTTAATTGAATTTAGAATTTTTCTCAATAAAATAAATTTTGAGATATCTTGTAAACAAAATTTTTAAGATACCAATTGTAAAAAAAATCATGTTGATACCAACTGTGAAACATTGGTATCAATTGTAAATTGATACCAATTGTAAAATAAACAATTGTAAAATAAATCACGTTGATACCAATTATAAATAAACATTACAAATTTTGAATTTTTCAAATAGGCAATACATATTGATACCAATTGTAAATTTATAACAAATTTGAAATTAAAGCATATTGATATCAATTGAAAAACAATGCATAAGCTTTTTTTTTTTTAAATGTCAATTGAGATACCAATTGAAAATAAAGTTTTAACTTAAACTTAGCATAAACTTTGTGCTTTAAATATGTAAACCAATTGCAAAGCAAGCACATAAAAATCATATATATGTATGAAAAGAAAAATACCAATAGCAATTGAAATTATGGAAATAATGAGGCATACATATATAGAAAACAAATATGAGTATATACAAAAATTATCAATTTAGATACCAATTGAAAAGATCCAATGATACCAATTGAAAATAACAATATAAATCAAGTATATAACTCATAACCTTCCACCCTTTATATGCACAAGGTAAAGGATTTTCCAATAAAGCTTACAAGGCATACTCGCCCAGCCATCCGCCCATAAATGGTATAGGAAGGGTTTTCGAAAATAGGGTTTGAAAACATTTTATAGTGAAAACCACTACCCAATTGAAGAATAATACTAGTTAAAAATAATTTTTGAAACACTAGTTAAAGATCCTTCAAAAACAAGAAATCAAATCATATGTTTTTTTCATGAATCATACCAAATACACAAGAATTGACATTCAAAACGATAAAGCTCAAAAATATGTTCATGAAACTAGGTCATGACAAAACAAAAGAAGTGTGAGTGTTCAATAATTATGTAAATTGCATTTTCCTTGAAAATAATCTATGAAGCTCAAAACACAAGTCATTTTATCCAAAAAAATGAAAATTTATTTTTCATTTATAAACCAAACTTCTAGGTATATGTATGTTTTTATTCAATCCTAACAATATGCATACATATCCCAAACATAAAAAGAGTCTATGATATAATTTGCATGAAGGCAAGAGACTCAGGTATACATGTATATTTATTAGATTTGAATACAAATACATATACATGAAGTAAAACACGAAAATTGGCAAAACAAGTGTAAATGAGAGAATCATCAAAACTAGGCTATACATGTGCATATAGTGAGTACAAATGAACAATGAAGTGCAAACATATATGAATCAATTTTTGCTCACTACTTGTACAAGTATACATCCAAGTTTTGATAAATACTACATTTAAACTAGTATTTACCACATGAAGTACAAAACAAATAAAACATGAACATGCTAAATGATATTATCAAATGAAAAGCATGTAAATAAACTAGGAGTTTAGAAATAGTTACCAAACCAAGGAACTACTCCAAATCTCCAAAACATGGTGGCCTTTCCACCAAAACTCCTTGATAACGGTGCATCAAATGTATGTCCTTCTAGTCCATGCAACCACCACCAAGGCATCATTCCTTTCACGTTTGGTGAGAGCCCTCACCTACATCAAAAAAAAAGGTGGGAATTTTGGTACCCATTTTCTTTTGGGTCCTTGGGGGTTAGCTTTGTAAGGAACCCAAACATTTTTGTTATTAGCAAAATTGAAAACATTTATCTTATCATAACAAAATTTTGCTAAATGGCCTTTGCGGCCACAATGTGTACATTTGTACACCTTAGGATGCATATGAGTGTGAGTGTGATTGTGGCGTGCAAAATGTGCATATGCATGATGCTGATGTGCATGAATATGTGGAGTTTGTTTCTTTAAAAATAAGGACTCCAATCTAGTGTGATTAAATGCACATGTGCTCAAAGTAGAGCTTAAAGTATACATTTTATTTTTCAAAACATTAATCTCATTAGTGGTGGCATGTAAAGCATGATGAGATATAAAACTATTTTTCTTTTTAGAAACTTTTTCTTTTTCATTTTCAAAAATTTTTCTTTTCAAAGAAGTGTTTTCATTAAAAGCAACTTCCTTTTGTTTTTCCACCAAAGCAATTTCATTTTTCAAATTAGTGTTTCCTTCACATAAATCATTTAATTTGGACATTAAGGAAACATTCTCATTTTTCAAATTTTCATTTTCTTTTTCAAAACATGCAACCTTATTTTTGAAAGACTCATTTTCTTTTAAAACATTTTCAAAATTATTTTCTAATGAAACTTTTTCATTAAGCATGCAATCAAATTTCTTTTTCAAATTTTTATTATCTTTCTTAAGCATGTCATATTTTTCAAGTAATAGTTGACAAAATGAAGTAAGCTCATCATATGACATGTTATCTTCATCTACCTCGGATTCGGTAGTTACCTCAAGGGGGTTATCCCCTTGGACCATGTAGCATACGTTGGAAGTGTCACTTCTAACATCCGAGTCGCTCCCCACATAGTATAGATCTTTTCGCCAAGGGAGATGAGGTGTTCCATGCTACAAAAGCCGAATCAATATTAGAAACCCTAGATAAATAAACATCATTTAGGGTAGATCTTAAAGCATGTAGGGCTTTTGCATTAGCCTCAATATTTTTGCCATTAGAACAATATGAATCTTTAGCGATGGCAAAATAAACATGAATGCTTAGGGCTTTGACGTACAAGGACATCTTCACCTTCCATATTTGGATGTTAAGAATGTCATGGTGGGTGGTGACATGAAGTCCATGGTGTGTGTACAAAAATAATGATTAGCCTAAAAATGAGGATCTTTAACTCTAGATTGTAAGACCCAAATCAAGAGCACTTGGCTCTGATACCAATTGTAAAATCACCTAGAGGGGGGGTGAATAGGTGATGGCTAATCTAATTGTCACTAAATGCGGAATTAAAAACTTATATGATGCAAACTAAATATTCTAAACTAAACACCACGTATAACACAAGAGTGTTGCCGAATTCCCGTGAAGGACTCTGGACAAACTCCTCAAGATTCCTCTAAATAAGAGTTGAGGTGCCGCGTTGGCTCTCTTGGTTAAATACAAGTGTTAGCAAACAGTCCCCAAGCATATATCAATTAAGCACACAATATATCAAGCATGTAAAGATAAGACAAGTAATAGCATGTAAAGATAAGACAAGTAATAGCATGCAAGATATAAATAAGGAGATAGAGAGAGAGTGAGCAATCACAAACACAAGGGATTTGTTTCGAGGTTCGAGCACCCTTGCTCTACATTCCCGCCTTCACACTTGAAGGATTTCCACTAGAATCGATCCCACCGGATCACTCCTCGGTGCCGTAACACCTACAAGCTCTCGGACTCCCTAGTCCGTACACACCGCAAGCTCTCTATCTCGCCGAGGCCGCACCTCAAACACCGAGTCCACACACGAACTCGAAACACCGCGAACTCACAAGTACGCCTCCTCAAAGTATAAGAAAGAACTCTTGGTGATCTAAACACTTTGATCACCAATAAAAACTCTCACAAGAACACTCCTATAGAATAAATATGTCAATGGGTTGCTCAAGTGTTTGTGAGAAAAACAAGAATTGAAATGGTGGAGGAAAACTCAAGAAAATCACTTTTAAAACACTCTTGATAAACTCCCTTTTTGATTGGAAATATTAGCTCTCAATTTAGTGGAGAAAACTCTTTTAATGAAGTAGGAAAAACTGGCTCAAAACCCACTAAAAAATCTTATCTAAAACAGCCCCCAAATGGCCCAATTTATAGAGCTCCAAAAACTAGCCGTTATGGGCTAGACAGAGCTGACGGTCGACCGCCCGGTTGACCGCCAACGGTCAGATTTCTGACCGTTGGGGCAGCGGTCGACCGGCCTGGTCGACCGAACCTCTGGAACAGAGAGCAAACTCTCTGCCGGTCGACCGTCCCGGTCGACCGAGGATTTCCAGAGAGCAAAGCTCTCTGGACGGTCGACCGTCCCGGTCGACCGACCCTCCAGCCAGACACTGGCGTGCACGCTGTGCACATCGCGCGGTCGACCGGCCCGGTCGACCGGCTGAAGCCAGGTCAGGGATTTTAGGGAAAGAAAAACTTGGTCATTTTGGCTCAAATAAAATCCCATAAAATCATAAAAAATCTACAAAAATAGTTTTACTAATATTCTTTGATAAACAAACATGCTTGCACAAAATCAAGGCATGTTACAAATAATTTAAACTATTTTTGTAACTTGAAAATTTTGGCTTAAAAACGAAAACTGTATTTTTCCAAAATTGATTTTTTCAAAACTTATTTTTTCAAACCTTCTCCAAATACAAAAATAAGATATTTAAACTCTTTTAAAGCATAGAGTGTATGGATATGATCCACTATACAAACAAGATGAAATATCTATGTTTTTGACATTAAGCTCTAAATACGGTTTTGGTTAAAACATGTAAACTAGAATACCAAAAATCAAACCGATATTTTTCTAAAAGAAAACTCTTTTATAAAGACAAACTAAATCAAGAGTGTGTGTGTGTAATATATACTTGAGCAATCCACCAACTATTCTATCCTTTACATTGTATCTAAACATAAAATCTTCTAAAACAAACCTAGACACAAGTCTTCATCTTCTTGAAGTCTTCACTTGAAGCCTTCTTGACTTGGTCCAAACACCGTGCAAGCTCCAAAACTTGACTTTAAATCCTTTGTTGAAGCTATGCACCTACTAAGATCTTGATCATAAATCTGTCACTAATTAAACACAAGATCATTAGTACTATAACACATGAGTTGATCATCATCAAAACTAGAGTGATAAGCCTTTGGGCCAACAAAATGTATTTCTTTTCTACTGCTTTGCTTTACATTACTTTGCATCAAATCATGGTACGTTTAATCTACAATAAAGGTAAGTCTTCTTCCTTTATCTCTTTTTTATTTTTCTTTCTTAGATTAATCTAACAATTTACAAACCAACACTTTCTCTTTCTTTTTCTCTAAACTCGTTTTTCTTTTCTTCTTTAACAACAAACCCGTCTTCTTCTTTATAATTCTTCTAACTTAACTCTGCCTTAACTATTTTTATTTTCTTTTATAAAACTGAGAAAATAAGTATTAACTAGTTTTTATAAATTAGAAGAAGAAACCTACACAATGCTTCCATCGCTGTCATTCCTTGTGGATCATAACCCGTTAGCCCTAGGCTATACAGTAAAATTGAGGACCTAGCACTATTCTTAAACTTTATATTTTCTATGCAGGTCTGGCTTGATCATACGCATTAATATATATATATATATATATATGAGAGAGAGAGAGAAAGAGGTTAGAAGGAGAGAGAGAATAGAAGGACCGAGAGGGGAAAATTCAAGAAGAGGGAGAGAGGGAAGAAGGCCCTGCTCAATCCAGGGGAAAACGATGGGGACCCACGGTCCAGGGCTTCATCGTGGGCCCAGGATGCGCGCCGATCGCGCCGTCGGTCCAGTAATCGCCTACGGTGGCACCGACCAACTGGAGGAGGAGTGGGGGTGGGATTTGGTGTTATTGGATGATGATGATGATGGTGAAATTGGGGGGAGATGGGAGAAGAAGTAGTAAGGGGTTATGGTGGTGGAGTAGGAGGAGGAATAGGTGGTTGTGGTGGAGGAATTTTGATAGATTTAAGATCATAGTGGTGGTGATTTTGAAGGAGGAAGAAGATAGGGATGTTGGTGAATTTTGGTGAAATTTGAGGAAGTAGGAGATGAAGAAGGAGATGGGTTGTGATTGAGGAGAAGGAGTTGATTTAGGAGGTGCTGGAGTAGATTGAGTAAGGAAGATGGTGATGGTTGATTTGAGGTGAAGTGAAGAAGAAGGAATGAGAAGTGGGGATGGTGGTGTTTGAAGCTTGGCCAGAGTTGAGGGGGTCACCGCTGCCACCAGGGGGTCTGCAAGCCAGAGGAGGCGCTGGGCATGGGTCGGCCTAAGGTTGATGAAGAAGGAAGAGAGAAAGAGGAAAGGGAAAGTTTTAGAGAGTGAGAGTGTTTAATTAGAGAAAGGGAGAGAGATTGAGAGTGAAAAGAGAAAAAGTAAGAGAGATTAAAGGGGGGTAGATGAGGGTGAGCTTCGCGTCAGCCAAGGTCGAGCCCCATGTTTGGGCTAGCCTCACGCTCATGAGGAGGGTCGCGTGAAGGGAGAGAGAGTAAGTGGAGGAGAAGATATTTTGGGGAAATATGTGGAGGAGGAAAAAAAAGAAAGAAAATAAAAGAAAAAGAAAACAAGAAAGAAAAGGAAAGGAAAAGGAGAAAAGAAAAAAGAAAAATATCCGGTCAAAACTCCCAGATCCAGGAAAACTCAAATATTTTTCTATTTACTTTAGAAAGATCCCTAAAAATGCTCAAAATAGAAAATATTATACTAATGATGAAATCGAATTCAAGAAATTCAGTTCCATTTTCAAAATAAAAATTTTAGAATCAATCAAAGAGACCAGTCGACACCAATTCCGCTCGAATTTTGATAAATTTAAAAAATTAACCAAAAATGCACTATGATACAAAATATGATCCTGAGAAACAATATGAAAGTAGATTTCAAAAATTCAACTCCATTTGTAAATTAAAAATCTAAGAATCGATCAGTGATACAGATCGATACCGATATTGAAGATTTTGTAAAATAATTCAAAACAATTTTCGAAAATCATGAAAATTTTGAATATTGGAAAACAATATTTAAAACTAAAATTGATTAAATTTAACAACCAAAAGATTAAATCGAGCAGTACACTGGGATCGAATTCCGGTTCAAACTTTGGCTGACTTTGAGTCCAGGAATTCGGATCTGATACCAAATAATAATATAAATAATCACAACATCAAAAATAAATACGGGAGAAAAACAAAAAATATGATTGAAAAATCAGAACACATATCTGAGTACGTATTCTGAGAATGGAGTATTATATTCCATCCACCTTACAAATATTTCATCCTCAAATTTTGATAAGGGGAAGTTGAACACAGAAAAGATAGGGATGAGGATTAAACCAATTAAGATATGAATAACTAAGAGTAACGCTCATAAATTGTTTGAACGGTGAACTCGAGACCTAGACTTCTCCTACACTTCCTGCCACATAAAGCTTCGGACGATGCTTTATTAATACTGACCTGATATCTGTTAATAAAAGAATACTATCAGAATTTCAGTAGACTGACCCATTCTGAATAATCTGAAATGATCTGTCTTCGGAAATGGCCAAACTTTCACTGCTTGAATTCTGCTAGAATCGCTAGAGATTACTTCTTTTGAAATAACTTAACCCAATAATACGATAATATCTGTTCAGAGCTCATACTTACTCTGCTGGGCGTGAAGTTGTTCCTGACGACGAGTCTATAATAAGATTATAGATGCTATGCCTGTTCTTTGTTCTCATGAAGTAGACCATAATATCATAGTTAAAGAAAATTAGATGAAACTGATCGTAAATGAATAAATAAAGAAACACTAATAATAATGTTCTAAACGCTGCACATTGATTATTCTGAAAAGCATAACTAAGAATTTATAAGAATTGTGGAGAATCATGAATGTTGTCTTCTGGATGATAACCAACTGCAGATCAATTCTGAGAATACTCGAGCTCCTTGAAATTGGTACAAAAGATTATGATCTTTCCTGAAATAATATAAATAGAAAATATTGTAGTTCTGTCTGGCAGAAGTCCTGAATCTGAAAATTTGTTTCACACTGACGCTACTTGTGTAATGGCACTGTCTGTCTGATAATATGAATGATGGCTACCCCTACTTTTGTATTGATCCCCATAGAATGTCCATGCAGTAAGAATAGAATATGAAGCCAAAAATTATCTGATATAAGGTCATACAATGTACTGGAATCAAAGAATATTGGAACAAGGCAAAAGCGAACCACATCTATCCTGCTACTTTACCAGTTTATCTATATCTGAAGTTGGTATAAAAATGAAAAGAAGTAGAAAGCGAAAAGATGGAAGAGATTTAAGAATCAAAGGAAGGACAATCTAGAGGGAATGATAACTTTGTATTTTGCAGTTGGATTGTATAACTAAGACTCATGCATTCTAGTTGAAAATTTCTTTACCATTAATTTGCCAACTGGTTGTACTGAGGACGTGATAGCTTAGGCTTTGATACCATCATGTATGCCCCAAGCCCGCGGGTACAGAGACGTTACTGCAATGTTTATATGTAGGGCGAAAATATCCTCATATATATACGCTAAGAATCAGTACATGCAAGAATCAAAGTACGAAAGTGTATAGTGCATTATACATTCCAATGTAAGAGTACAATTACAAAGTTATCATAGATGTGACATAATATTACAAGGATATTACATCACCGATAGGTGCAAAAATAAGAATACAAGAAGATATACAAGTATGGACAGTACAAAAGGCGCTCATGAGTTACAAAAGAAAACTAGAGAGCCGATCATGTGGGTCTAGAAGGAATAGACCCAGGATGATCTATCGCTGATCCACTACCCTACACTGTGCAACTCTGATCAACATAATGTCCACCACGGTCCAAACTCTGATCTGGACATGCATGTCTAGCGGAGTAAGAAAGTTGCACAACAAGTAGTAAGATAAGTGCCAAGTGGCGTGCACAGACAAGCACACATGTGTCGATAAATCTAAGCAAAAAAGTATGTATTGAAAACTGTGTCGTGGGCACAAACACACAAGAGTAGGTAATAAGGCATCAAGTAAAGTAAATGTGGCTAAATCAGTTGTACAAGCCCAACTTATACATCCATGAAATCAGTACGTCGAAGGAATAATCTGAACAAGAAAGCCCTCATAGATATACCTTGTGCCTCACATAACCATATCCTGGGTTCACACAACCTGAGTTATCTCCTAAACTAAGAAAATATCATAAAACTAATAAAACAAATAAAATTGATAAAACCGAATGCGGACAAAATCAATTGTACATGCTCAGTTTGCGGCTTCATAAAACTAGTACGTCAAAGAAATAATCCAATAAGGCCTCATATATATCTTATATCTTGTGCCACCGTAATCTGAGTGTATACAACCTGAATTGTAAAACAACACGACGAATTATTAATTAGCATCTTATTATTATTACTCGTCTGACCCATATATTTAGGTGTGTGTACTAGCATTCCAGCACACATATATTCATATATGAGTAAGTCGAGGTTGGTTATTGAAAACTGATGAGAAACTAAATAAATTATATTTTAGTGGGTCTCATGTATGCCCGGGACCACGGCCCAGGGTGTTCCGTCGCTGGTGTACGGAAATGACCACAAGGCCCAAGACGGGGAAGGGTCTTATTGTATGATCATTCAGGAATGTAATAGGAGGTAGGGTGCTAACATACCCCTCGGAACACCTGAAACCCCTCAGGTAGAATAGAAAGTTTTAGTTGCACAACATACTTAATACCACTGTAAACATAATCATCAATTGAAGTCCATCAGTTTCCCCCCCCGGTGTAGGTTGTTCATTTTATTAACAATTATATATAATTATCATATTACAGGAAAGAGTAGGAGCATGGTACATGAGTAACATGAGTACAGGAGTACAGGAATAACAGAGGTATATCAGGATATCAGTTATTACATTCCCATAATGTGATAATCATGAGTCAAATGTTAACATATCAGATGTCAGGTAATAACATACAGGTATTAAGTATAATATGTAGGTGTTAAAGTAATATATGCAGGTGTTAGGTGTCAAGTGGTAGCATATCAAATGATAACACAACAGACATCAACTATCATACAACACAGTAAGGAAAACAGTACCGATAAAGGAGATCGGTACGAATACCGAAAATAATACAATTTTTCAAAAATGATTTAAGAAAAGATTTCAAACTCTTCAAACCATCAATAAAGGAATAATAGAGAATTTATTTAATTATCCAGGAGGGGCTTAGTAAAGTTGGAGAAAAACCAGGTCGTGTTGGCATCACGCAAGGTACATGACAGAGCTTGGCTCCTGGCAGAGCTAGCGTGCAGCTTTAAACGCTAAGTGTTCGGTGAGGCTATCGCTCGTGGTGAAGCTATGTAAGAACGTCCAGTTAGCACTCACGGTGAAGCCTCACTCGCGGTGAAAACGTACATGGTGAAGCGGCGTATGAAAGCTCTGCTAACACGTGACGGAACACGCTCGCCGCATAGCTGCACGCGACGAAGCTACGTATGAACGCCCGACTATGCACGCGACGAAGCTACGTATGAACGCCCGACTATGCACGCGACGAAGCTACATATGAACGCACGACTATGCACGCGACGAAGCTACTCTCTGAGAGCTAAGTTCACCTCCCAGCGAAGCTAATAGAGAACTTGTAGGTTAAGTCCGAAGATTGAGCAAAGTAGGATTAAAGTTAGTGAACAAACAAGCGAACATCCAGCGGAGCTAAGCAAGGCTGGAGCGGAGCTAGCATACAACGCTACACACTATCACGCTCGGCATGGTTACCGCTAACAGTAAGGCTAAACGCACACGGTGAAGCCTCTTATGAATTTTTAGGTAGCACACATGACGAAGCCATGATCGTGGCGTAATTATGCTCGGACAGAGTTAGCAGTAAATCGCTGACCGCTAGATTAGCTTACCAAGCGGAGCATGAAAAGTTTCATAGGGCTAAGGGTGACTGATCGGCAAAAAGCATACACAAAAATAAGGAAAGTAGTGATGGTCAATGTTACTTCTTTTGCGATTCTTCCATAATCGTATCCACATGGAGGGAGAGCGATGGAAGCTTTGATGCAGCTTCTTTGTTCAAAGTAAAGAGAAAGTTCTTTGTTTCAAATAAAGATTTGAAAATAAAACAAGTATTGTTTTCAAAAATTTCTTGAATTTGGTTGATGTTTGTAAAGATGATTTTCCTTAAAGGTAAATGCATGGCTAACTTTCTACTAAGTACTTCCCAATCTCTAACTTCTTGAAGATGTAGCCTCATAATGGATCATAGGCAAACATAACCATTATGCATAGGAACTATTTATGTTGAAAACCGAATGAAAGTTCTTCCTTTAACTTAGCTTTACACGGTAAAACTTGAACATTCCCCTTATCAAGATCCAATTGAAGGCGAGAATAAGGGGAGAACAAGTGCACTAATAGTTCGGTAAAGATTAATAGGAATATCTTGAACTTATGAAAATAAGTAAAGTTTACAATCTATAGATCATCAAAAATCGTTTAGCATGAAATATAAGAAAGGGAATACTTGTAAGTAAGTTAGAGTTAGAACCCTCATCTTAAGATGTCATAGTTCTTATTTGTACAAGGCTTGTTTGACACTATTGACTCATTTGGGTTATCAATCAAGTTGTTAGAGATTAGTGGGTTAGTAGTTAGTTAGCCATGCAATGAAAGAGTTAGCTAGACATGAGTAAGAAAAGAAAACAACAAGAGAGAAGAAGTAAAGAGAAGGAGTATTACACTAAAACAAGAAAGTAAAGAGCAAATAAAAATACTAAGTAATGGAAAGAGAAAGAGAAGTATTACTTGTAGATTGTCACCTTCAAATACAACTTGTACATACTCTCTCTCTCTTTCACTCTAATAGCTAACTAAGATAGAAGAAGAAGAAAACACAAAACTACAACTCCTAGAAACAAACTAACAACACCAATCTAAACTCTGAATATCTCTATCTGAAGATCCCCAGGGGGCATTTATAGGCACTAGGAGAAAGGGGGCTAGGGGCAAACCCCATCACAAAGCACTGGCGCGGCCGCGCCAGTATGGTAGTAGAAACGCGGCCAGAGCTGCGTTTTCGCGGCTGTACCAGAGCGATACGCGCAGTGGCATCTGCTGTGCGTTGTCGCTTCGGTCCCCTGTCGGTTGAACCTTCTGAATTTCTGATTTGAGCCCCCTAGTCTGACAGAATCACTCTCTAAGGTCAATGGCTATTTTGCAGGTCTTTTATCACCCATTAAATGATGATTTTGGGTCCTCTTCTTTATTCCACACCATGGACCTAGGATCACACAAGCAAACCATTATTTGAAGTATTTTTATATAAAATAAAGGTGCAAATGTGATAAAAATTATGCAATATTAGAGACTAATCACACCCCCACACTTATTTTTTTGCTCGTCCTGAGCAAAATAAAAATACCACTTTCGCAGGTGACGTGATTGCACAAAGCATGTGCAACAAGCCTTTAAACCTCTAGGTTTCCTCAAGAGAGGAGTGTTGTCTCCTGAGGGTTTTCAGCGCATTGCACCCATAAAATTCAATAAATGAAAATTGTTAGTTGTAAGCAAACCTCTTTCAAGAAAAGAACTTTTAATTATCTAAGTAAAAATGATCGAATGATTATAAGAATTAGATCTAACCCTCATAAGTTCTCCTATACTTTAGCCTTCATAAAAGATGAAATAATGGTTTTTTTACTTTGAATTTAGACAGGATCTTCTACTTCTAACTCATTCTGTTATTTTGCTTTAAATAGATATGCATCATGTGTACGTGTGATGTGCTTGAGATTTCTCAACTCAACTTCAAATGTCTTTTAATTTTACTAATGTTTATATAGATGTTTATACTTGGTTTCTTTAGGCTTTCTACTTTACTTGTGTAACACATATTAAACTGATGACTCCCAAACCAGATGGTTTTAGGGCACCAGGTGGAAAAACTCCCCTCATGTCAAATATGCAAGTAGAGTAGGCCACGAAATCAAGATTTATTTATTTTTCTTTAGGCGTAAGTAATCATGCTTCTTGAGGCATAATTATCCAGCTTAATGGTTTTTTTCCATTCAAAGTTGTGTCTCTAAATCCCAAGCGTGTGTGTGAGGTATATGCATATTCTACTAAAGCTAAATAAAAGATATGAGTTATTTTCCTTGTCCCTCCAATTCTCAGTCTAACCAATATTTCTTTTTACTTAGGATAAAATAAAGATTCCTTACTAAGGTTTCCTTATTTCTTACAATCTTTTGGTATTTTTATGAAGAGTATAAAAATTCTTTTTTTTGTTCTGGAGGTTTTTTTTTTGGCAAAACTCGATGGGAGGTATCCGGGCGTGAGTCTCAGGCCTTAATTACGTCAAACCATGGAGCTTTCGAGGCTTAACCTCTCAATCTTCTTTCCTTAGACACCGATTTTGTAGGAGTATAGTTCTTGCAATTCCCACCCTCAGTTAATCTCTTAGTGAAATGTCCCTAGGGCCAACGTCTATCAATTTTTAGTTAAGGCTTGGGTTGTGTGAGTGCACTTGGAGATGGTTTTTGGTTAAGGAAGGTGATGAGATCCCTATCTTATCTTGTTTATTTTGGGTTTTGCCCTTAATGTCAATTGTGCAAGTGTACAGTATATTCACAATAAGATAACACTCAAAGCGATAAATCACTCCAAAATGTTGGTCCTATTCTATATGAAATGCATGCGTACCTTTCTCCGGCACTCTTCAAAAGAAATTGAAATGAATTGAAATAGACACGTGCCCTAAATGTAAGTCTAATCTGATTTTCAATTTAGCAACAAATGGATTTCTGTTGAGTTTATTACAAATGTATAAGGTGAAGCATACAAGTGAACTAGAAATTTGAGAAAGCAATTTTTTGAACGATTTTCGGCAACCCTACAGAAGAGCTTTTGTTAGTACTTCAATCGGAAAAATTCGCTTTTATACAAATTTTCTGAGGGCAAATGAATTCCTCATGCAATGTCTTTGGCTACCACTCTTAGTTAGCTCCTTGGTACTTCTCCTACACACAAAAATAAAGAAGAATCTTTAGTGTTGAACAATAAAGCTGTTCCCTCCCTGGTAACGGCGCCAAAATTTGATAGGCAAAAAGCATGCAAAAAAATAAGAAAAGTAGTGATGGTTAATATTTACTGCTTTTGCGATTCTTTCGTAACTGCAAAGAGGCTATACGGGTTGTATCTACAAGGAGGGAGAGCTAGAGCTATGAAAGCTTTGATGCGGTTTTCTTTGTTCAAAGTAGAGAAAGTTCTTTGTTCCAAATAAAGAATTGAAAAGAAAACAAGTATTGTTTCAAAATTTCTTGGATTTGGTTGATGTTTGTAAAGATGAGTTTTCTTAAAGGTAAAAACTCATGGCTAACTTTCTACTAGTGCACTCACTAATCTCTAACTTCTTGAAGATGTAGCCTCACAGTGAATCATAGGCAAGCATAACTCTTATGCATATGAGCTATTCACGTTGGAGATCGAATGAAAGTTTTTCCTTTAACTTAGCTTTACAAGGCAAAAACTTGAACATTTCTTATTAAGATCCAATTAAAGGCGAGAATAAGGGAAGAAATAAGTGCACTAATGGTATCGCCAAAGATTAATAGGAATAACTCTAATTTACGAAAACAAGTAAAGTTTACAATCTATAGATCATCAAAATCGGTAAGCATGAAATATAAGAAAGGGTATACTCATAAGTAAGTTAGAGTTAGAACCCTCATCTTAAGATGTAATAACTCTTATTTTCACAAGGCTTATTTGACACTATTGACTCATTTGGGTTATCAATCAAGTTGTTAGAGATTAGTGGGTTAGTAGTTAGTTAGCCATACAATGAAAGAGTTAGCTAGACATGAGTAAGAAAGAAAACAATAAGAGAGAAGAAGTAAAGAGAAGGAGTATTACACTAAAATAAGAAAGTAAAGAGCAAATAAAAATATCAAGTAACGGAAAGAAGAAAGAGAAGTATTACTTGTATAAGCTTGTCACCTTCAAATTCAACTAGTACACACTCTCTCTTTCACTCTAATGGCTAAACTAAGATAGAAGAAGAAGAAAACACAAAACAACTACAACTCCTAGAAACAAACTAACAACACCAATCTAAAATCTAGACGTCTCTATCTGAAGAACCCCAAGGGGTATTTATAAGTACCAGGAGAAAGGGGGCCAGGGGACAAACCCAGGCCCAAAGCACTGGCACAGCCGCGCTAGTACGGCCGCGAAAAGGCGGCCAGAGACACATTTCCACGGCTGTACCAGAGCGGCGCGCACAGCCCCGCCTGCTGTGCGTTGTCGCTTCGGTCCCCTGTTGGTGTACCTACTAGATTTCTGATTGAGCCCCCTGCTCTGACAGAATCACCCTCTTAAGGTCAATGGCTATTTTGTAGGCCTTTCATCACCCATTAAATGATGATTTTGGGTCTTCTTCTTCATTCCATACCATGGACCTAGATCACACAAGCAAACCATTATTAGCAGTATTTTATATAAAATAATGTGCATATGTAATAAAAATTATGTAATATTAGAGACTAATCAGTGACCATGAAGGCTCGGCCAAATAAGAGAGACCTTAGGCTAAATATAGCTCGGAGGCTGAATAGGTACCTGTAGAAGTGTTAGTACCAAACATGCATATATATATATATATATATATATATATATATATATTATATATATAATATATATATATATATATATATATATATATATATATATATATATATATATATATATATATATATATATAACAAGCAAGAGAACCGCTAAGCGGTTAAGCCCGGAGGCTAACGACTACAGGGTCGACCAAGCATAGTAATAAGCAATATCACAAGAAGTGTACATGTACAGGAATTTAAACTATACTATTACAAGCAATCACCATACCAATACAAATACATCACACCGGTATAAATACACATGCCCACCGAATACAAGCATACACCCCTCCAATATAAGTACAATGGTCCACAAAAATACAATATTAAATACAAAATGCTTGTCGAAGCGAGTACATAATAAAGCGAGAATACTTACCTAAAATCTTCAGAATACACTGTGAAATCCCCGAACTCCAAATAACCAACGAGCTTGTGCATTCAAATGTATAATATTATATATATATATATATTATATATATATATATATATATATATATACATATATATATATATATTACATACATACATACATACATATATATATTATACATACATACATACATATGTATGTATGTTATATATATATATATGTATGTATGTTATGTATATATATATATATATATGTATGTATGTATGTATCTATATATATATATATATATATAATATATATATATATTATATATATATATATATATATATATATATATATATATATATATATATATATAGAGAGAGAGAGAGAGAGGAGAGAGAGAGAGAGAGAGAAAGAGGAGAGAGAAGAGAGAGAGAGTAGAAGAAGAAGAGAGGGGGATTCAAGAGAAAGGGAAATTCAAGAGAGAAGGAGAGAGTTTTTAACAAGGAGAGAGAGGGGAGAAGCCCTGCTCACTCACAGGGGAAAACTAGGGGACCCATGGTCTAGGGCCTGCCGTGGGCTCAAGCGGCGTGTCGACACGCCTCCGGCCCAGTGAGGGATGGCAGTGGTGCCAGCCAATTAGAAGAGTGGGGGAGGGATTTGGTGATGGGTGGTGGTGATGTTGTTGGATGATGGTGATGATGGTGAAATAGGGGAGATGGGAGGAGGAGTAGTGGGGGGTTGTGGTGGGGAGTAGGAGGAGGGATAGGTGGTTGTGATGGAAGAATTTGGGGAGATGGAAGATGACGGTGGTAGTGATTTTGAAGGAGAAGAAGAGAAGTTGATGGATTTTGGTGAAATTGGAGAAAGTGGGAGATGGAGGAGGAGATGGGTTGTGACTGAGCATAAGCAGAGTTAATTTGGGGGTGGTGGAGTAGATGAGTGGAGAAGATGGTGGTGGTTAATTTGAGGTGAAGTGAAGAAGAAAGAGGTGATGAGAAGTGGGGTGGAGGTGTTTGAAGCTTGGCCATAGTTGAGGCGGTCGCCACCGCGGCCAAGGGATCAACCAGCCAGAGGAGGCGTCGGGCATAGATCAGCCTCAGGTTGATGGATAAGGAAGAGAGAAAGAGTGAAGGGGAGAGTTTTAGAGAGTGGGAGTGTTTAATTAGAGAAATGGAGAGAGACTGAAAGTAATAAGAGAGAGAAAGAGAGATTAAAGGGGAGATGGGTGAGTGCTTGCTTCGCATCAGCCAAGGCCGAGCCCGCGTTTAGGCAGCCTCGCGTCCGGAGGAGGTCGCGTGAAGGGAAGGAGAGAGAGTAAGTGGGGAAGAAGATATTTTTGGGGAAATATGTGAGGAGGAAGAAAGAAAAAAAAAAAAAGAAAAAAGAAAAAAAAGAAAATAAAAGAAAAGGAAAATAAAATAAAATAAAATAAAGAAGGAAAATAGTCGATCAAAACTCTCAGATCCGAGAAAACTCAAATATTATTTTATTCGACCAAAATTTGACCAATTTAGAAAGATCCCAAAAAATTCTCAAAATAGAAAATATTATACTAAAGATATGGTGAAATTAGATTCAAAAATTCAATTTTTTCAAATTAAAAAAATCCTAGAATCAATCAATGATAGCAATCGTAACCAATTCTGATCGAATTTTGATAAATTCAGAATATTTCAAAAATGAACTACGATAGAAAATACGATCCTAAAAATAATATAAAAGTAGATTTCAAAATTTTGACTCTATTTATAAATTAAAAATTCAAGAATTGATCAGCGATACCGACCGATCCAATTTTGAAGATTTTGTATAATAATTCAGAAAAAATTCTCAAAAATTATGAAAAATCTAAAATATTGAAAAAAAGTATTTGAAACTGAAATTGATTAAATCTGACTACCAGAAAAACTAAATCGAGCAGTACACTGGGATCGGGTCCCCGTTCAAACTCGAGCTAGCACTGAATCTAGGAATCGAATCCCGATACCAAATATAATATAAATAATCACTAATAAAAATAGATTTAGGAGAAAATTGAAAAAATTAAAACACGTATCTTAAGTACAATATTCTGAGAATAGGGTGTTACATGAGGACTGCACCATGATCGCAGTCCTAAAAACTAAGAAACAAGTCCTGATGAAGAGGACTACGATCCTGAAAAGACTACGATATGGTCGTAGTCTTATAAATACTCAGAAAGATGTCCTAATAAAAGGACTGCAATAATGACTAAAAAATTAAGGCATTTTTGTGAGGGTTGCGACTATACTCGCAGTCCTAATAAAAACTCAGAAACATGTCTTTTTGTCAGGATTGCGATCATAGTCACAATCCTAATATAGAAGATTGGGATCATGGTAGCAGTCCTCAAAATTGGGTATTTGTGTGAGGACTGCGATTATGGTCCCAGTCCTTAAAATAGAGTTTTTTATGAGGACTGCGAGTCCTCAGAAATAATTTTTTGTGAGGATTGCGATCATGATCGCACTCCTTTATATACTAGCAGTCCGCATTTTCGAAGCGGTCCGCTTTTTCGAAGTGATTACTGCGGGGCATTTTGATTTTTTGCTACTGAGGAGTGCTTCTGCGCTGGACATGTGGGCGCACGTGGTTGGTTTAAAAAAGGTGGCTAAAATAACATTATGAAGCTGAATTTTTTTTTCTAATTACGATTTGACATAGGAGGCTGTAACAAAATGCCTCATTTCAAATATACACTAAAATAGAGACATATTGTTGGCCCAAAGGCCCATCACTCTAGTTTTGATGATGATTAACTCATGTAGTTATAGTACTAATGATTTGTGTTTAATTAGTTTCAGATTTGTGATCAAGATTTTAGTAGGTGTTTAGCTTCAACAAAGGATTTCAAGTCAAGTTTTGGAGCTAGCAAGTGTTTGATTCAAGAGCTTGCGCATCAAGACCACATTAAGTACTCAAGAGGAGTCTAGCTCATTGATCATGGTTTGGACCAAGTCAAGAGAGAAGAAGATTTTGAAGTGAAGATTTTTCAAGAGAAGACTTGTTCTAGGTTTGTTTTTAGTAAGATTTTATTTTTAGGTAAAATATAAAGGATAGATTAGGTGGTGGATTGCTCAAGTATCATATACACTCACACACAAGATTTATATGAGTTTTCATAAAAGAGTTAAAAGAGTTTTCATTTTGAAAAAAATACCGTTTTGATTTTTGGAGTTTCATATATACATTTT